>CATIWJ010206033.1:0-10601 GCA_949640765.1 Croton laevigatus | reverse complement strand
AAAGTCATTAATTAATTAATCTAAATATTAATAAAAATATTAAATTATATTATTTTATTATTTATATTTTAATTAATTATAAGAATAAAAATAAAATTTTTATGACATCATTTGTTTTAAATAGTCTACTTATGAAAAATTAAATTTTTGAAAAATACATCTGCAAATAAGTTATGTCCTAAAAAAAGATTAAATATTAATTTTTTCCTTGACAAGTTCAACTATTTAACAAAATATAATATTAAATTATTCTAAATATTTTTATAATAAATATTATTAAACATAAAAATTAAAAATATAATATAAATTATCCACAATTATATTATATGGCTAAAGAGAAAAATTACTTATTGTGCGGGAGAAAGGTTGAGTTAACTATTTTTTCAAATAAACACTCAACAACAACTTTACGATTGAGCTAATTTTCAGAAAGTTAAACTTTCTATTCTTAGTCATCCAAATCAAAAGATATTCTTTTTTTGAAAGGACCAAATGATATTTTTCTTACCTCAACCGGGAAAAAAAGGCTATGTATACGAAGTCATTTTCATTTATGCAAAGTACGAGAAGGGCCGCACACCCGAAAGTGTACAAATAAACAGTCTTACTAAGCACAAATTATTATTGAAAAAGCAAAATTTATCATATTGACAATTTGGTCCTTGCATTGATGTTGGGATGAAATACTGAAATAATAATTGAGGGACAATTTTGTCCAAATGATAAACTTTGCAATTGCAATAATAATAATTTGTGTTCTGAAAATTTTTAATGAAGACTAAAATTGGTGGATATTTAAAATAATAAAAGTACAGAGAGGGAGTACTAAAGTTCCTTTTTTCGTTATTGTCCCAAATAAAGTGTTCCGTTTCCTTGTGTATAAGTATAATTGCTCTTCCTTTTCAATTTGGTAGTAGACATTACTAGAAGCTTTGACAAATTGGTAAAATTACCCGTCTTCCAATCCAAGCCAATAAATTGGGGAAAGAGACTTTACAATTTGACAAAAGAATAAATTTGATTTTTTTTTTTTTTTATAGCGTTTGATAAGTGCGTGAACTAATACCCATTAACACGCTAATGGGAATATCCAAAGCCTATTCTTAAAAAAAGGTTCTAAAAGTACGCTCAAGGCGCGTCTATTCATAAATTCTCTACTACAATATCAAAGCTTAATTTGTAAGCAAATTAAACATGTTCCTTATAATGCGATTTTTGAATTAGATCCAACAAATATGCTCATAATATTCCTCCACACAAAGAAAATGCAATTTCCATTTCATACAAAGAAGCAAAATGCATTTTTTTTAATTCAAAAAATGGCAGTTGCCAGTACAGTACAGACTTACTTAGCTTTCTCACTTCCTTAACCCAAACAAAAAAAGGGGAAACAAAGGCGGGGAAAGACTCCATTTATTTATTTATTTTCTTCTTCACATCTATCTACAGATTCTATCACTCTCTCTCCTCTCCGCAGGCTATAATAATATTAAACAAAACAGAAACTTAAAAAAAAAAAAAACTTCTTTCTCGATTGGAGCGCCTCCCATGTGACTCTTTTTTTGTCTGCTTCTTTCTTTTCTTTGTGAGCTGTATCGTGAGAAAACCGAACTTCTTGAACAAGCCATTATTGAAATTCGCGCTACGCACTGATACGTACATTTACATTGATAAGTTATTATTACAGGCTTTCTCTGTTAATTTCTTCCTTACGCTGAGGGTATTTTAGTCAAGTGAAGAACCTTCGTTTAGAATCCATGGGTGTCCTGTATTTCAAACATAGCAAAAACAGAGTAAGAATCACACTTTCAAACGTTATTAACAAAAGAATAAAAATTAATTTAAGAAAAAAAAAAGGACTTACTCAGTGCTTGCTCAGCTGAGAACCGCCGGGAAACATCTCTGCAAATCAATTTCTTCAATAGATCTTTCGCCTCCGCCGAAACATTTCTAAAAATCCGCGGTGGAAACCTCAGATTTCCTCTGATGACCGCTTGAAAGATTTCCTCCACAGTTTCGCCATAAAACGGAGGGATTCCGGCTAACATCACATACAAAACGACACCAGCACTCCATAGATCAGATTTCTCATTGTACTCCCTCCCTAAAACAACCTCCGGCGCCACATAATACGGCGTTCCTACTATTCCAGTCATCGTTCCTTTCTCATTTAACCAATCGGCCGACCCAAAATCAGCCAATTTCACTCTTTTTCGTGAATCGAACAATATATTGTCCGGTTTGATATCCCTGTGCACAATATTCAATCTATGACAATGAGAAATTGCATTTAACAATTGTTTCATAATGGTAGCAGATTTTGCCTCGCAGATGCCTCCATTACTCTTAATAATCTTGTCGTAAAGAGTATATTGCTCGCACAGCTCCATTACCATGGTGAGCGAGTCATCGGTGTCGTAAACGTCGTAGATCTGAACAATGTTTTGATGCGGAGATAACAGAGTCATGATTTTGGCTTCGTTTTCAAGGCACTCGCGGTCTGTGGTATCAGTGAGGAGGTTTTTGTCTACGATTTTGCAAGCGAAGAAGTCGTTCTTGATCGGAGAAAAGCAGCGAGAGATTACACCAAATCGGCCACGGGCAACCTCCTCGCACAGCTGGTAGTTGTTCTTGAATGTGTCGCACATTTCCGGTGATAAGTTTCTGATGATAAGGCCTTTTTTGTTTATATTTGGTTTGAGTCTAGTTTGGTAGTCAGTTAGCTTGGATTTATAGACGAGAGAGAGAAAATTTGAGGTATAGTCGGAGAATATTCGGTTCGTTTGGTGGGCTTCACCAGTTGAGATTCGCCACGTTGTGTGCATAATTGTACCGTTTTTAAAAATTGAAAAAAAATAAAAGAAAAACAAAATCTTTATTTATTTATTTTAGCTATTAATAACGGAGTACGAGTCTAAAATTTTTTTTTTTTTTAACACATAAGAGGCCACCAGCGGCCGGGTAATATTGTAAGTAATATAATAGAGGTTTCTTTCTACTAAACACCAAATTGGTGCTGTGATTGAAAGAATCTAACCCAAAATCTTACCTTAAAAAAAAAATTTATTAGCGAAAGCATATCTAATGTAAAATTGAATTACTTTTATGTAATAGCTACATACAAAATATAAGAATTTTTTTTTTAGAAATAATGTTTATTCAATCATCAAACTAATGTATTAATAGACATTATCAGACACACCTTTTATTTTTAGAATTTGCTAAACAATATTTACATCAACTTTGTTATGTGATTGATTATATATTATATTGTAAGCCTGAAAATAGTGTATTAGAGATAATTTTTAAAATGTAAAACCTCTATTAATAAATGTTTAATTACATAATAGTTCACCATTTCTATTTTACCAGACACAATAATTGCAATCCATATTAATATCGAAAATGCCATCATAATATGTGGATGGTTTTTTTTTTTTTCCCCATTTTTAAAATTATTTTATTGTTATGTAGTAATTTTTCTTTTGATTACTAAAATTAGTTAAGAATTATTGAATGGAATGTCTAATAAATATATTTATGATTAAATAAAAATGCATAGAAGTAATAGATAAATAGATGATTAAAATACGTTTGATTGTTAAAATTAAAACTGGAGAGGACATGATTTTATTTTATTTATTTATTTGTTCAAGTTTAGAAGAAGAAGTGTACAAGTTGGCTTTGTGGTTATAAAATGAGGGATAAAAGAACCAAAAAGGAAACTCTTTTCATATGTAAAAAAACGTGAAGTGTTCACCATTAATTATTTATTAATTCCCATGACTTTTTTTCTGGGGGCGAATATAGGGAGAATTTATTTATACTTTATGATTTATTTCATATTTAAATTGTCCTAATTACTGGGTGTTTAGTTAATATGGTTTATGTAATCAACAGTTGTTTTGTACTACTAGTTTACAATTAATTTTTATAGTGTTTGACAAGTGTTTAAAGAGTACAAGAAAGGCCAATCTGGTTATAATTTTGTTGGTCATATTGACCTTTCACTGAAATGGTAGATTATGGAGATATCAAGTTTAATACAACTGCTATTTACTGTTAGTACCAATTTAGTGCTCAATAGAAGGCTATATCTATTATGTAACGTACACTGTTATGTAGTTCATTAGTCGCATCTTTTATATTTAAAAAAAGAGTACAAGAGAGCTTGTTAAGGTTTGAAAAAAAATTAATTTTATTGTCTCCACTTGTTTTTTTTTTTTCCTAAGTAGGTGTTAGTTAATTTGCATTTAGGTAATATTAATTTTGTTAGAATAATTACTATTTATTTTCTTCCGGTTAGTACTATTTTATATCCTTTGATAGTTGTTTCGCATTATTAAAGGTAAGCGAGTATAATTTTTCTAGTTAAAAGTGATTGAATTAACTCTATACTACATTATCAAAATATAATTAAATTAATTACATCATTTTCAAAAAAAAATTAAGTATATAAATTTTATTATATTTTAAAATATAAAATAAATATATATTATCAAAATGTTAATTTAAACACAATATATTTTAAATCATATTATAGGAATTACATCTCTACAATGCACTTTTCAAAAAGTATATTTCTTTATAAGTTAATCAAATTTAACCAAACAATGCTTAACATATGATAATCTCAATAAAATCAACATCAATTTGAATTAAAAATTTCGGAAAAAACCCTCAAAAGCTAGCATTTATGGCAAGGGTAAATGCTTATCAAATTAAGAATTCTAACAAAAATACTCACAAAAAAATTTATCAACCAAAAATTAGAAAATAATTAACCATAATAAAAAAAAATCAAAATTTAAGAAATATTTATAAAAAAAAGTCAACAATAGGTTAATATAGTGTATTATTAGTTTACAATGCATTTATAGTTGGTAGATTACTAAAAAAACTTCTTCATACAAAAGAAGGTTAACTGTGTATAAATCCCACGAAGTTAGCTTTCTAGAAAACAAGATAATAAATTCCCTAAAAAAAGAAAAGAAAAACAGGATAAATAAATATAGTTAGTGAACAAATCAAATGATTATAGCCATAACCTTTAATTGGCTTAAATTACGAAATGAACTTTATCTTATCCAATAAATTTTGTCGATACACTAAAGTGGGGTTGTCGTTTTTCATTTATCTAATCGTGCATGTAATATGGTTTATGGACATTATTTTTGTTTTAAATCATGCATATTTTTAAAAGATATTTGGTTTAACTGTTTCACAGACAGCGATTAGATATAAAAAAATTAAAGTTTAGATGTTTAATAAATTTTAGTTATGATTACTATTAGTAAAGTCAAATGTTTTGATTAAATTATTTGAGTAAAAAAAAAAAAAGAAAGTAATTTATGTGAGTGGAGCACTCAAGTAACATTTGCCACTAGACATTACATTACACATCAATATATGCATGTTTGTCTGTCTCCACTAAAGTTTTTTTTTTTTTTCATTTTTCTTCAATTGGAATCCAAATCCTCAACCTTTATCTACAATATTTAAATAAATAAATTAATTAATTAATTAAACAAATCATAAAATATTATTAAATTAATAAATATTTATATAACTTAAACTATTATTCAGTCGAAAGTAGAGATGTTTTAGGATCCCTATATGGTTGGCTATATAAAAAGGTAGGGGCCCTAATGTTTATTATGCTTTGATTTGCCGGACAAATGAAGGTACACAACAAGAACACTTACTTATGGTGTGTGGGGTTAGCTCTGATGGATAGCAGCTTTATCCTGTGGCCAAGCAGTCCGAGACCAATTCCCACTTATTTTCTGGTGTGTTTGCGTATAATTATGAAAAAAAGAAAAGAACAATTACTTATGGTCTGTGGCATTCATTACCGTACTTCCATAATTTCATACTTATTATTTACACTGTACTTGAATTACAGTTTCATCCTCAAATTTTGACTAAAACAACTATTCGACTGGTCTTTTTTATTTTCAAAAAGTTTTGGAGTTCAATTTGGCCCCTAAACTTAGAAAGTTATGTTCATTTTGGCCCAATATGAGCTTTTTGGTCAAATTCCACTTTAAACTTGGGGAAACGATTATAATAGTATTCTGAGTTGCGACTACCAATTTCTATGGATGCAGATTAAAGTGGGCTATGTTAGACAACTTTTCAGGTTTAATGTTGAATTTCGGTAGAAGGTTTATTTTGGACCAAAAACAAAAGTCATAATGCCAAGCTTATGCTTGAAATTGAGCTTTAATCCTTTCCCAATTCAATAAATTAAGCATTAAATCCTAATTTGACTTTTGAACTTTAATTCAGTGTTAAAAATTGCTAGAAAACAAGTTTTTCTAAATTATTCTTTGAACTGGACAATTAGTCTAAGTTGAACCCACCCTCTTCAATTTTATTTTTTAATTAAAATTTAATTAATAAGAGCTGTATAAATAATAAAAAAAATGGCTAAATTGGAATAATTTATCAAGTTCAGTGTTTAATTTGAAAAAGAAAACTATATAAACTATTTTAAATACTAGTTTTTTAACGTGTTTCATACGAGGTGAATATAATTGATTAATTATAAATAATTATATAATATTTTCTATTAAGATACCATTTGAATTTAATTAATTAATATTTAAAATAATATTTTTTATTAATAAGATTTGAATTTTATTTAATTAATAATTTAAATAATTTTTTTATTAAAATATAATTTAAATTTAATTAATTATTATAAATAATTATAAAAAGATAACTCTAACTCCGATAATATAGATTTTAAAGGAACGTTCTCCATTCATTCTTTTATATAAATTATATATAGATAGATATAGATTGGAGTCTAATTTATTAATCAGAGTAGATTCCCTTTAAAAAAAAAAAAGGAAGAAAAAACTGAATCGACAAGAATGAAGTAAAAGAAAATGAAACGTATTAAAAAAATGAATATCTAAAACCAGTCATTAATATTAACATATTACGTGTGCTAAGTTCATGGGATCACGCCTGGCGTTTATGAAGAAGATAAAAAAAAAAAAAAAAACAAATGATGTGGCTGCTTATAAGTTATATTCATAACTTAAAACTATATATAATAATAGCCCATGCTGAACAATATTATATATACTAGCATAATCACCGTACTTATTATAATTATAAATAATTAATTATAAAACTCAACAAATACGAACAATGACGCACTTAATAGTATGAGATTCTGTTTCTTTCAATCTAATTTAATTTTTTAGTTTATTCACTGGTATCCTATGGTTTGACTGTATTTAAAATCGTTAAACAACCCTCAGGTTAATCCGAATCGAGCTGTGACAGTAATCATTAAGATCGGCGTTACTAAGCCTTCAGGTACTGCATTATTTGCGGATCGAAAATGCGACTTCATAGTTAAGTTGGAATATGCCTGCCAACTCATCGATAATTTTTAGTTAAAAAAATTTAATATAATTAATTTACACAGAACATAGATTTTTGAAAACAGGTGGTTTTCTATGCGTAACCATGCATGTGTTATGTTTGGTTCACTGGAAATATATATATATGGTGGTTGAGTTATTATATATATATAAAGCCAAAATTAAGCATGTACTACTAAATTAGGTCAATAATGCAAGCTTTTTTTTTTATATATATTTCTTATCATTTTATTATCACTTATATACGTATATATACCACTCATCATTTTATTTCTTACGTAAAAGTGCAGTCCAAGCTGGGTGTTATTTGCTTCAATTATTGTACAAAATTTATTTTTAAAAATTTAAGGCCAAAAAAAAAAAAAATCTAACCTATGCTGGAGAATATTACTTCAAATTATATTATATGGTGAATATATAATTTATTGTTTTTTAAAAAATATCTTTCATCGTATACTAATATTTATAAAACTTTTAGATTCCTTGTGCTTAATATTAATAATATAGTACATGGTTTTGTTAAAAAGTAAACCAATTAGAGATCTTAATTAATTTATATGTAAGCAAAAGTGGAGGTTGCACTAGACATCACACATATATATAAAGTAGACATATATATACTAAGGAATAATCATGTTTAATAAAAATAGTATTGATAGATTCAATGATTTAGCAAGTTGATGTTAACATAAATACAATCTAATTTGGATTAATTAAGCTTTAAATGCTAGTGATTTTGGGATTGATATGGGGAAGGTTTCAATTAAAAACAAAAAAAGATGTTTGTTTATATAAAAAGATGGTGAGTTAATTAAAGCCAAAAGATATGGCAGCATTTGGTTGGAACGATTATATGTGCTAGTTTACATCTATGAGCTAGCTACCGTAGTAATGTTTGCCTCCAATTAATTTTATAAGACGGTTTGCTTCAAAATGATCTATGTGCGGAAGATATTATAACTATTATAGTAAATAATAAATGAAGTAAAGGGAACTTCAATTTTTTTAAAAAAGAAAAAAATATTAATTAGGGAGGATTAGCAAGCACGAAAATAAGCCAAGAAATTAGTGGTCATGCCTCACGTATGTTAGGATTGTGATTAGGCCATGTATTTTGACATAAGCATGATTCTTGAAATGGATAATCAAAATGTAACATTATTATATAGTTTGAAAGAGATGGGTATTCACTTTCTCATTAGCCAATAATTTTCAATTACAAACTAGCTAGAAAGAATAATAGGTGGACTCATTGATTTATTAATTTAAATGGAATCATTATTACTAATAAACAAAAGATAAATATGTGTGCTTAAGGCTTTGGATTTGACATTTGCCATGCGTAATGCCACAACATTAAATATTTTTACATATTCTTTATTTATGCATTATTGTCTCGACTCATAGAGATATTTAGTTTGCTTCGGAAAAAAAAATAGAGCTGATTCGTTGGACTCGCCCAAACATAATCTATTTTAATATATCAAATTTCATTAAAAAAAAAAATGTGAACTGAGTGATAACTTGTATGAAATATACAAAACTTATAAGTTTTTCATGACTAAATTAGAGAAATGTTTTTATAATTAAAATAATTAGAAAAAAGAGTCTCTTTGTTCAAATAAATTGTCAAAAATTATAACTTAGAGAAAAAACGAATACTTCATTAATTTATTTTATAAAAAGTGACATTTGGTTAATTTATTTAATTAAAAATGATACAAATAAAAAAAAATATATGTATAACTATTGTATATTTTTTTGTAAAATTATGTATTATATATGTACCATATGTATTGGCTTATATACCATATATTATATATGATACATATACTAGTACATATGACTTCTTTTATTCCCTTAAAACTTTAATTAGCATTTTTATTTCTCTTTTCTTAAAAATCAACAAACATAATTTGATAATAAAGAAGAAGAAGAAGAAGAATAAGGAGGAGGAGGTTAAAATATGATTTTTTTTCTTTTTATCGTCAAAGGTGGTGGCGGCGGCTTTTTTTTTTTTGTCATCAGAAATGGTGGTTGCGACGGTGGTATTTTTTGTAAGGTTTAATTTCTATTTAGTGGGCTAACATATGTAATAGAACAATTATATTAAATGAGCTATTTGTCAGTGGGTTAATTTTAAGCGGTACATTGTGAAAACCCGTAGACTTCAAGTAATTGGTATGGGTTTAATAGATGGATACCGGGTACCGACCCAATTAGGCTTAATGGGATCTTATTGGATTAGTATATAAAGAATATATTAGGTTATCGTCCCCAATATATCAAATCCCCTCTATTCTATTTTCTCCCCATCAAAGACAGAAAACTAAGGAACCCTAAGGAACACTGGAATTTGGTTGAGGAAGATCACAACCTCTAACATTCGTTCATAGTACAATTTCGCAAAAGGTACGATTGCTGTAATGAATTCAGATACGCTTCCGTATTGAATTTATTCATCGATAATTGAACATGATTGCTTATGGTTTATTAAGGATTAAATTCCTACATTTTTTCCATTGCCAAAGGTGATGGTGGCGGCGGCGGCAGCGGCAGCGGCAGCGACAACAGTCGTGGTGGGAGGATGAGGTGGTGAGCTGTTTGGATAATATTTTTTTTGAAAGGAGGGTATTTTAGCATTTTTGAAATTAGATACATTTCTAAAAGTTTGTACTAGTTAGTACCTATTAAGTTTTAATATATGTTATTTGACTCCTTACCCCAAAATTAATATTAATTTGCAATTAATTTATAATTTAAAAATGAGATTTGAAAAAAAAAAAAAGTTATCAATTGTATATTAACACTCGACCATTATGGACCGAGAGAGCAAAGGTCTGAATAGGGCCCATTACAAAATCTCTTCAAGCATAGCACATATATCAGATCAATTCCATCAAGCCCAGTAAGCCAATCAAGGCTGGAAGGCATAGAACTACAAGATCCAATATCCATTAAATTTTGGACAATTAAACTAAATTAAATACACGGTGAGGGAATGAAATAACATACTACCTCCAATTTTTTCATTTCTTTACACCCTAAAAACACAAATACCAATACAATCCTACTTTTTACTAATACCAATATAAAATAATAATAAACAATTATCAACCCTTTACAACACTTACTTTTTCACCAATACCAATACATAAATAATAATAAACAATTAAACCTACTTACCCAAAAAGGAAA
>CATIWJ010205858.1:0-12704 GCA_949640765.1 Croton laevigatus | reverse complement strand
TTATATTTGCATTTATAGTAAGTTTTGTAATTGTTTATTATTATTTTTTTATTGGTATTGGTGAAAAAGTAAGTGGTGTAAAGGATTAGTAATTGTTTATTATTATATGTGTATTGGTATTGATGATTTCTTGGTATTTGTATTTTTAGGGTGTAAAGAATTCAAAAAGACGGAGGTAGTAAATAGTTTTCTAATTCACTCGACAAAAATTATCGTAACAGAAAATTAGGTTCTCAAAGTTCAATAAAATTTTGCTAACAAAGTCCGTTTTAATTTCATTTTATTTTCTCTTATAGCATCATATCATTTTAGAATGATCTATGAAACATATGTTCTTTTTAATTTTTCAATAACCAGACATCTTGTAATTTATAAAAAAAAAAAAAAGTTGTGAAACACAATTGTTATGACATGACATAGTATCAAATGTTTGATTATTAAAAAAATATGAAAGCATATATGTCTAATAAATCATTTTAAACAGATAGGATGTCATAAGGTAAAAAAAATGCAAACAATAGAGACATACAAATATATGTTTGGATTATTAAGAAATGCAAATTAGCTTTAAACTTGTTACAAACATATTTTCCTAAATACCAAATAAGCGTCTAAAGGCCAGTTCCGTTATCAAAACTCCTCCCAGGAGACGCCACAGGTCCGCCAAGGTCCTCATTATCGGAAGATTAGAGGTAAAGAACATACCAGCAAAGCAGTTTTCAAAAATCACAATAGCTTCCAGATTCGATTCGATATTAAGTCCAACCCTCTCCTCCACCTCAATGTGAAGATTGGCCAACGCCATTTCAATAGGGAGAACAAGACAGTAGAAAGAAGAAAGATATGAGAGAGAACAAGGGCACAGAGAAGATGAAAGGCTACTAAGAGGAACATCAGCAAGAAGAAAAAGGAGAGATGAGAAACCAAAAACCGCACAAAATCACATTCCAAAGAACGTAACAGAACTCCTTTCCCTTTAATCTAGTTATGCATAAAACATGAAGAGTATTATAATTTTGCTTTATTATAATGGCAATGATTTCTTGCTCACGATTTTTAAGAGCGTATTATTTAGTTTATCTAATTATTATTTTATTTAAATTGAAAAATATATCAGAATTTCTTGGAAGGTCACTCAGTTCAAATCAAACTACAGCTATAACATTGTAAATTGGCAAAGACACTGTACGGGCCCGTGTGACCGCTACAATTCTAACGGCGTCATTGGAAAAAGGACAAGAACAATAATGGATGAAAAACATTAAAACTTTATGATATTATATGCTCCACAAAACAATGACGATACATGGAAATCAAAAATAATTTCTGATAATATATTCAATTGGATGAAAGAACCAATCGGAGGAGCGGATTAACAGCAGTGGTGATGGTGGTGGTGGTGGTGATGGTGGTCGTCCAATCCAAGGCAGCGCAAAAGAGGATAACAGGCAAAGAAAATGCATCCGCCAATGCCTCTGAAAATGGAAGATATAAGGAAGCAAGGGCAACAACAACACGCCATTAATGGATCGTCGTATGGGCTGTCTCCGTGATGGTGGTGGTGCTGGTGGTGACCCATATCTCTCTCTGAATTAATAATTCAGTTAAAAAAAAAAAAAAAAGTCAAAATCGCTCCTAACAAGCTTAGATGTGAATAAAACAAATCCATCGCTTAAATTACCAATTCACGAAATAAGAAAATTGAAAACAATTAAGAGAAATCAAGCAACATAATCCGTGGAAGAAAAAGAAAAACAAATTCTGACCTTTTAAATTTGCAGATACTTAGAATTAGTCCTGCGGTAGACAGAGATCTGGTTCTGCTGTTTCTAGAGTTGCAAGTAGAAGATAAACAAATAGGAGGAGGAAGGTTGGAGTTGGAGTTGAACAGAAATTTGAACGTATTTATGCAGAAGTGTAGCTTAATAACTAAGATAGTGGCAGGAGGTTTTGGTAGGCGCAATCAAACGCGGCTACTTCCTTCGTCACACCCCCCTGAAGCAGCTTAATAGTAGTATTTTTTTTTTTTTCACGTTGATATTCTACCCTAGGAGAATTAGGGTTTTTTTTTTTCACATTGATATTCTACTCTAGAAAAATTAGGGAAGTGAGTTCTGATAAACCTTAAATTCAGGACTTCAGTTTTAGAAAATAAATGTCTTACCACTAAACTAATCTTTTGGGCTTAATTGAGACGTTAATAAACCAAACTATATTTTTTTTTTCATTTATATATATATATTTGTTCACTATGAGTATTATCAAAACATAAAATGACATTAGCAAATATACTTCTTGAAATTTTATTAAAATGAAATTATAAAAATTGTATTTTTAATTACCTTTTTAAATACTTTTATATATATATAAGCTAAATTATGTAGTCCTACCCGCATGCGCTGTTAAAGTTAACTTCCACTTTGGAATGAACCAACTAATAATTTAGAATTAATTTGAAAATGAATTAATCCATATCAATCTTCTCTACCATATACTATAAAAGTACGAATGAGGGGTAATGTGGAGATTGCCCAAAACACACCTATAAAATTCATATTATTGAGGTTAAAATTGTCTTTTTATAATTATTTATAATAATTAATTAATTAAATTCAAATGATATTCTAATAAAAAATACTATTTTAATCAGAGACGTAGCTAGTCAAGCAGAGAAGAGGGTCACTTTTCCAGCAGCAGAGCGGCGGCGGCGGCGGCGAAGTATCAAAGGAAGAATGAAGAAAAGAATGGATGGAAAGAAGATTCATATGTGCAGTTTTAATATGAAATGTTTTATTTTTTTAATCAAAATAACGTCGTTTTGATATGTCAAACAAAAAAAGTGAATTAATGAAATGGTGCATTTTAGGGTTATAATGAAATGCACCTTTTCATTAAATACCACAAATTCATCCTTTCTTTCTTTCCTTTTCCTTCTTCTTCTTTCTTTCTTTTTTTCACTTTCTTCTCCTCCGATCACCACTGATATCCATCCTGCTACATTTTCCAGCACGTTGCTTATTCTTCATTTTTCTCCCAAAACTCTTTGGGGCCCAACGCTCCCCCTTGGCCTATATGTGGCTACGTCCTTGATTTTAATTATTAATTAATTAAACATTGCTAAAAATACTCCACATATTTCTAATTTTTTTAGGATAATTACGTCTTTATTAAATTACTAAATTAATTAATTAATATATAATAATCCTAATAATTGTAAGCATCCTCCGTGTTTGGGACCCCTTAAAGGTTATGGTTGCTCTACACTTAATTTGAAGGGAGGTTGCATTTACTTAGATAGAGAGAAAGAGGCTGCCTTACTGACCTTGATCTCTTAACTTGGCCTTAGCCTCCCGAAAATTTAGGGAACACTTTGACCCCGAGATTTACGGAGGCCAAAGAATCCCACTAGACACGGGAAAGTCAAGGCTTCACTGCCTATATAAGACCAACGTCAGGCCTCTGTTTAGGATAATCACATTTTGAGACTTTCAATAATATTAGTATTAATAATGTACACTAATTAAGAGTTAGTATTAATATTATATTTTTATTAAATAAATAAATAAAATATATTAATAGAGTATTATATTCTGATTAAGAAATCTAAAGCAAAATTATATTACTATTAATAGTATATTCTAATTAGAAAATTTAAATTCTAATATTATTAGCATCATTATTAGTATTCTAATTATGATATTATACTATAATATCATTATATGACAATTGATTTTATATTATTGAGTAGAACCAACTAAAATTTTTTAAATACTTCCACCATTTACTCGATTGTAGTTTAGAAAAAGATATAATAAAAAAGACATTTCAATCATATATTATACTAAAATTTAGATTCTTTATTTACAATCGAACTGCAGATGAATGTAATCATAAAAATAATAATATTCTGTATAAGTACAATAATAACGGGTCAAAAAAAAATACAATGACAATAAAAATGTAAAACAAGCATAAACATTTTTACTATACTACTAAATTAATTAATTTATACAATATATTATTTTAATTATTTATCTAATTAATTAATATTTGTTCATTACTTATAAAATATGTTATTTTAATTATTAACTAACACAATATTTTTAAATAATTTTATAGTTAAAATTATTATAAAATAAAATATCCGTATAATTAATAAATTTAATTAAATAATTGACTAACGATTTTATAAAATGAAAATAAATGAGAAAACAAACAAATTCATTTGGATAAGTGTTATTTTAAAAAATCTTAAATTTTAATTATATTTATATAATTAATAATATTATTAAAAAGTTTTAAATAATTGGTAATAAGACAAAAATTTATCTTTTTTATATAAATTTCATTACTATCAAAATATAATAAATTAAATTAACTATAACATTAGTAACGAGAATATTAAAAAAATTAATGCACGCTAAAAAAAAAAACTAGTTCAGTTATAAGTGTATGAAGAGAAAATGTTGGTCAGTCTTGAGCTTGCATTTTTCAGGGGATAAAAAAAAGGAAAGAAAGAAACACAAGTCCCATAAACTACCTCAAATTGAAAATCCAAAACAGCATAACATATTTCATTCAAATAAAATAGCAATTTTTTTTTAAAAAAAAAATTTTTCACTAGGCTCCTTTCTTATTTCTTCCTAGCCAGTTCCTACCAACTTTGTAAACTAAAATATATCTTTCAAGGGGTGAGAGGACAATTGATCAGAGCAACAGCTGTTTTACAAGTAAGCATCACAAATGTGAAAATATATCTTTCAAGGGGTGAGAGGACATATCAGTTTCAGCATATATAGTATTTGTCAAATTCAAGGTATACAACATATAAACGCAAAAGTGCAAGTATCAACATCCTGTTCCTTCCATTCCCTAACAGTTAGATGTAAGCTAACGTTAGCTACCGACACCTTCATTCACAGGACCTTTGTACATAATTGCATATCATGATTTAGAGACAAATTCCTGTCTATGCAAAATACTGAGGAATTCACCTTTCATCTACTCTCGTTTATCCTCCTCAATATCTTCTCCCTTAGTTGCAATATCCACGGTGCTTGTCAGTGATATACCCTCTTCATCCAAGTCGTCACCCTCTGAATATGCATACCTACAGTTCTCACACCAAATTAGTAAACGCTAAATTACCATGATGCTTATTATGGTACCTCAATTCAACAAATTTATACTCTAAGTATGCTTTCGTGTGTTACTCAAACAAATGCTGAGCCCTTTACAAACCATAAAGTGCATAACCTTTGCTTTTGAATTAGTACGTTAACTAAATGTATGGCAATAATAAAATGAGAGAACTTAAGGAAGAGTTAGCTTGCAAGAAGTATGGAAAAAGATATGACAATTAAATAGAAAGCAAAATTTTAACATCAAATTGACAATATGTTTTTAGTTGGAACACGAATATCAGTTTCAAGTTAACAGAGCAAAATCATTTCAATTGTTGGCCTACGTATCTTATTTTTACCCTTAATTCTTAAAAACATGATAAAGGTTAACGCTCTCCCATCAAATCTCTTCATCAATGGGTTTCAGTTTCATGAGCTTAAAGTTAGGATCGTAAGAAAGTTCCATTGCTGCATTGAGATGTGCCCCATACATTTCCCTAGAAGTCTAGATAGTCCATTAGAAGTAGATGGATCAGTCTTCAAATGTTACAAAAAAAACTCTTTCCAGATGAAATCATGAGATATTTTTTAGAAAAAAAAAACAATCATGCTTTCGTGAACCAATCATAACCATGTCATTTAAATTATAATTGAGAAAAGATAAATACAAACAGCAATTGAAGAAAATGTATAATAGATTAAAATTTGAAGGATAATGTCAGTGGAAATACCTAGTTGGGTTGTGAGAAGGAGCCCAAAGGACACATATCACCACCAGAAGTGAGAATGCGAGCAAAGTCCAGAAGGCAGGAATGATCCAAGCAAATTGCCACAGCTCACTTAGTGGGTCAGTTGCATTGAAGTATAGCTAAGAAAACATAATACATGAATAGATGAGAACATGGCACTAATTTCATATATCATTGTGCATATAAAAATTTTTAATTGTCAGTCACCTCAAAGCCAATCCAGGCAATGGAGAGTAGAACAGACACGGCAAGAGAATTGGTAAATTTTCGGTACAGGTCCAGTTTAGCCATGTTTCTCCTCATCTGCACAACAAAATAGAGATAAAAAGGAAAGGAAAGAAAGGGCCATACATACGTATCAACAATAATAGAATGACACACCCGCCACATACACTTTCTAAACATCAGTATTCTGTTGAAACTTGAAAGAAATTATTACCTGAAGCTTCTCTAAAGTTTTTGATAGAGACGAAAATATCCAGACAATAAAGCATGAATCTAGGAAAGCAACAGGAAGCACCAAAAATAATTCCGTTTTCTTAGATAAGTCATTGATATTCCCTAGATGTTCAACCAGTTCAAGTGCCTCTGAGGCCAAAAAATATATCAGACCAAGAAGAAGCACTCTTGATGTTATGGCACCAAGGGTTGGCTTTACTACACCAAACCCCATGGAGACAACCAAAAGGAGGAGGCGAGATAGAGTCTTCTTGACAGTGCTAAAGGTAACCGCCCACAGTGTAACACCCATCGGTCTTGTTCCAGTTGAATTAAAATTTGCATATTCATAGTACCAAACAGCCATTTCACACATTCCAAGCGCTATGACAGCAGTGATGTGGTAGTGCAGATGTATAATATCCTTCCAGAATTGAACAAACCTTAAGAACCAAACTAGTCCTAGTGCAAGGTAAGCCAAAGACATAATGCCATAAAATGTCATCATAGGGGTCATCTTTCCTGGTAAATAGCCATTAGGGTTCTTCCACACAGTCCTCCCCTTAATCATTGTGCCCTTGAGATCAGGATTACAAAACATGAAATAAAGGTAGTACATCCCTGTACTATTTATTTCCACAGTTTCAGGTTTCATTTTAGCTACTTCACTAATTCCTGCAAAGGATGTTTGAATGCGTTTAGGCCATTCTTGATTGTCTTGGTCAATAATTACCTCCCCTAGCTCACAGGACCCTCCTTGTGCAAGAGCAGGATTACAGCAAATGGAATTTAATTTTAGAAAAGCCCCACCAATCCTTTCTCTATCTTTCACCTCAAATATAATAGCTTCCACCAACCCAGTGCTTGGCTGCATAGGGTTCTGCTTACTTGCAGCCTCCTTTGTCCTCACAAAGGTGACATCTTCAAACCTGCAATCCAACCCATGAATGACATTTTCAACATTTACAAAACCCTACGATTCTAGAACCCCACTTAGAATTCAACTGTTTCTGGCAAGGAATTCTATAATTCAAGTCACATTTAATACAATGATAAAAAAGATCAAAACCATTTAGTGAACTTCAGCTCAGTTAGAGTTACACTATCACAAATTATAATCAATTAAATACCATTTAAATAAGCACGCAACCCCTTTTCGAATTTAGCTTTACTATCGATAGATAATTACTCCGTGAGTAGTAATAGCAAACAAGATGACATTTTTCCCAATATAAAAGGGTGCCAGAAAAGGCAATATAAACTTCCAGGCTCCAATTGGCTCATCAATTAAATTAAAAATAACAATAATAGTAACAATAAAGAAAAATTTACCTGATAAAAGACTTTCCTTGAAGGGGTTTATCAGTATTAGCAGAAGAGTGATCGTGATTTTTAGAAGCGTAGAGACCTTCGCTGCCACCGTGGAAGAAGAAGGCATCTGATCGAGGAATAAACGCTTCGTTGTTATACTCATGAATCGACGCACTCACCTCTTTGATTGAGCATAACAATAACATTACAACAATCGAAAATCTTAAAAAAAATCGATCATCGGACCCTATTTTCACATTTTCCATGTCCGATGTTTTTGTCCTACACTCCTCTGCGTCTCTTTCTCTCCTAACTCTTGACTCCAGTCTCTTCGATGACGTTAATGGCCGCTAATTGGTAAAGACATTTTTTTATTCATTTTTTATTATTACTTTCTATTTTTTATATTTTCGTCTTCCGATTGCTAAAATAGACAGCAACGCTTGAACAGCTCCTTCGACAATGAATAATAATGGGCCCATTGGCCTAACAATTCAGGCTCACTGATAAAGCCCAACCCTTATTGTTCCTAGATTTAACTACTGCTTAATTTTAGGATAAATACTATCACGGTTTTTATTAATTCTTTACATTGAAATCAGCATGATTAGATTCAAGTTTGGTGTTGATAGTTTGATGGGTTTAGTTAAATAGATTAAAGTATTTTTAGATTAGTTATAAAATATGATTACTGTACTTAAGTTATATATAAATAATACTTTAATTTATCTAACCCAACCCATCAAACTATCAACTCCAAACTTGAATATAATCATGTTGATTTTAATGTAAAGAATTGACAAAAACGGAGGTAATACAAAATTACCCCTAACTCATTATTGGAGCATCATTAATTCATCATTGATAAAGATATAGTGACTTGATGTTTACAGTGGCTTCAGGAAAGTTTTATTCTTTTTGACAGAGATACACTACAACCATAGGGGAGCAGGGATGCACATCGAACACAAGCATTGAAACTTGATAAAGGAAGCAATTATCAGTGGACTACCTCCTTCTCCGCTTTTAAAAATTAACCTAAAACATATACTAAAAATATTTTGTAAATATTTCGTAATTTTAGGATTTTTTTTCTTCAAAAGCATATACACAAATTTTTTAGTAACAAAAAAAAATTAGTAACAAAAAAAAAGTAATCACACTAAAAAATTTAAAATGCAAATAAATATTATAAAAATTCTATTCACAACAAAATTTGTAGTAGGTTGGTACTAGTTTATAACAACTTATAATTAGTTTAGTTGATTATAGATTGACAAAAATAGTGATTTTTTTATGTGCTACAAATTTTAAGAAGGTGCACAATTCCATGCAAACTTATTTTGGCAATAACTTCCCTTTCCAACTGGCCAGCTTTCTTCTAACCCTTGAAATAATTAGCTCCCATGTAGATTTTAGTATGGAGTTTGAACCAAGAGGAAAGCCCAAGTATTGAATTGGCCAAGAATCCACTTTGCAGCTAATACCTTGTGCATGTACTTTATATTCGGCATATGTAACATTTACACCAAATAAGCAATGGAGAATTCTTTTAACATTAAGGAGGGTTCTTGGGAGGCTTGGCAAAAAATCAACGTGTCATCCGCAAATTATAGATGGCTAATAGGTTTGCTCAATTAATCTATCATACAACCATGAAAGAGAGAAAAATCTTGTACTCTAGTTAAAATATCATTAAGACCTTCCACAATAATCAAGAAGAGAAGAGGGTAAAAGGGGCATCCCTGGCGCAGTCCTTTCTCTGGAATGAACTCATGAGTTGGCGACCCATTCACCAATACTGAAATTTTCGTCGAACACAAGATTCTCTTAATCCATTTGACCCAATTCTCCCCAAACCCCATAATCTACAACAATTCAAGAATATAATCCCAATTAACAGAGTCAAAAGCCTTCTCGAAATCCAGCTTAAAAATGAGACCTGCAACATTTAAAGATTTCCAAGAATCAATTAATTCGCTAGCCACCAGAACTTCATTTAGAATCTGCCTCCCTTTTAAAAAGGCGCTCTGACATTGTGAGATGATATCAGGGATATGGGCTTGCAATTTAGTTGCTATAAATTTTTTAGATAACTTTTTGAACAAAAGTTGTAAGGGAGATTGGCCTGAAATTTTTCAAATCAGATGTTTCAGAAGATTTTGGAACAAGGGCAATGAATGAGTAGAAGGCATCAGATGGGATTGGCTTATGGTTTGAAAAATCAAGGACACAATTAATGAAATCCTTGCCAACTAAACCCTAGAAAGATTTGAAGAAAAAGAAGTTGAAACTGTCTGGGCCAGGCGCCTTTAACATGGCACAAGACCAAACGACAGCTTTAATTTCTACAGGTGTGAACTTATCATCAAGGTTTGCAATTATGGTTTCGGAAAGCTAAGGGAGTGAAAGATTAGCATGAGGACAAATTTGAGAAGAAGAGGAGAAGAAAATTTTTAAGTATGTGAGAAGCTAATTTACTCTCGAAAGTTGCCTCCAATAACTGCCTCTAATCTTCTGATTATCCCATAACTCTGCAATCAAGCTTTTATACTAATTTGATTCTATCAAAGAAAGATGTCTAAACTCAATGCTCTTCTCCAAGGCATCAATTTGCCTTTTAAGAATTTCTACCTTCAATTAAAAATTACCAAAGGTTTCAATGTTCCATTTCTTTATCTTACCCTTGATAAATCTCAACTTATCAAACATATTAGAACTTTGAAAATGCGATGAAGCTTGCGACCACCATTCGAAGACTTTTCCTTTAAAATCAGAATGTTGTAGCCAATAGTTTAAGAAACGAAAAGGTTTATGGCCCCAGTTAATGTTGGGTTTGGAGAGGAAAAGTGGACAGTGGTCGGATAATCTTTTGTGTAGGCCAGAAATGGTGTAGTTATGGAAGGAGGGAAATAGGTTTGCTGAAATAAGGATTCTATCAAGTTTACTCGTATATACACCAATGTACCAAGTGAATTTTCAACTAGATAAAGGGAAATCAATTAGGTTTAGGTTATCAAGGAAATAGTGGAAGTGGGAATAGCTTAAAGGAATGTGGGCACAATTTTTTCTTTCATCTGCCTTGAGTATTTCATTAAAATCACCTACTAAGATAAGATTCCTTGTGATGAAAGAGGTCAGCAAACATTCCAGCTCCCTAAAGAGTCCTGAGTGATCACTCACCATTTGGCATATATATTTAGCAATACGACATCACTTTGAAGTTCCTTAGAAAAACCTGCAATGAGGTTCTGTCTATTCTTTGCATTTAAAATGTTAACTTTAAAAATAAAAGAGTCACATATAGTAATAATTGCACCATTGGAGGGAAAGGCGCACTATTCAAAAGAATGATTACCCTATAAACTCTAAACTACTCTTTTATCTATTGAGATTTTTTTTTTGTTTCTTGCAAGGCTACAAATGAAGGAGGCAATTTTGTTACCAAATCATTAATCTCTCTTCTCTTGACCAACGACGAACAACCGCTAATATTCCATGATAATATCTTCATATGGACCAAATATTATTTGGATTTAAGGAAGAGTCTCTGATGATTATTTCTGAAAAAATGGAGATAAGGCTATCCTTAGAGTTACCCACAATCAGTTCTAACAAATTTGCAATTTCCCACGATTTCTTTGCTTCAAGGGTTATGTCTTCTAAGCGGCTTTCAGAGCCAACGATGGTGTTGTTTCAATTTATGATCTCCTCATCATTGATGTTAAAATCTGTTGTTGAGCAAGAAATGGTCTGAGGTGAAGGCGCCATCTTTGAATGAGCGGTAAGGAGGATAGTGCAGCCTTCCTTAGGTTTTTAGTTGAAGGTTTTTTGGGTCTGTGCTGACTCTTCTTCAAGGCCCATTTTAAGGATAGAGGAAAGATTTCTGAAACCTTTTTGGACTTTCTTTTCCCCTTAAGCCTAATATTTTGAAAGCCTTGGACTCTTCATTTTGAAAGGCAAGGTTAAGACTTGGATATTATGGCTAGTGAAAGGATAAGGGTTAAAAGGTAGGGCTGTAAACGAGCCGAGCGGCTCGAGAGCAGCTTGCTGCTCGGTTCGTTAAATGCTCGTTCGAGCTCACTAGTTTAATAAACGAGCCGAATTCGAGCTCGATTTTTGAGCTCGTTTATTAAATGAGCCGAGCTCGAGCTCGCTCGTTTACAACTTTAAGTTGTAAAAGAACCGAGCGACTCATTAAATGCTCGTTCGTTTAATAAACAAGCCGAGCTTGAGCTCGATTTTCAATCTCATTTATTAAACGAGCTGAGCTCGAACAGGCCAATGCTCGGCTCGTTTACAGCCCTATTAAAAGGTATGATGGCCCAATTCTCTTTGAAAGATTGATCCAAAAGAAGATTATCAAGGGAGTAGCAATCTTCTGAAATAGGGTTAATTAGGGACAAAAGAGCGATATTTATGTCAGAATTTGTTGGATTATTAACTGAGGAGGCTGGGGATTGGTTCGAGCTCACTCGTTTAATAAACGAGCCGAGTTCGAGCTCGATTTTTGAGCTCGTTTATTAAATGAGCAGAGCTCGAGCTCGCTCGTTTACAACTTTAAGTTGTAAAAGAACCGAGCGGCTCATTAAATGCTCGTTCATTTAATAAACGAGCCGAGCTCGAGCTCGATTTTCAATCTCATTTATTAAACGAGCTGAGCTCGAACAGGCCAATGCTCGGCTCGTTTACAGCCCTATTAAAAGGTATGATGGCCCAATTCTCTTTGAAAGATTGATCTAAAAGAAGATTATCAAGGGAGCAGCAATCTTCTGAAATAGGGTTAATTAGGGACAAAAGAGAGATATTTATGTCAGAATTTGTTGGATTGTTACTGAGGAGGCTGGGGATTGCACGGTAACAAAGGGTACTTTTGGGGATGCGTGAAATTTTGAAAATTGTAGCCCAAAAGTGGGACATAAAGAGTCTTCTTTCATGATGTGAGTGTAACTGGTATTAAATTTTGCCAGAGTTTGATCGAAAAAATCAGAAAAAGGAGTTTGGACGGGGGTTGTTTTCATACCAAAAGAAGAATTAGGAGAGGAAGAAAGGAATTGAGAGGCAGATTCAAAAGAAGAAGAAG
>CATIWJ010205841.1:0-19424 GCA_949640765.1 Croton laevigatus | reverse complement strand
AACAATAACAACAACAACAATAATAATACTACCTCCGTACCAAAAAAAAAGAGACTTTAGGGCTTTTTATTGTTCCAAAATAAGTGAGACTTTTGATATTTTGGGTAGAATTTGGATGATTTTGCCCTTTGTCTTGTAGTGGAGTTGGGGGAAAAAAACAATTTTTTATTAGAATGTCAGGCGTGTTTACTGAACCCATAGGAGAGAGGAAGAGAGGTGGGGTTGACAATTGCAGGCGAGTCAGAGCAGGCTGCAAGAGAGAGAAAATGGCGTGGAAAAAGGGAAAATATGGTGTTCTTAATATGGCTGCATCTTTTTTTAAAAAATGCGGCCAATATCTCAAAAAACTTGAAAATGGTGCATCATATGACTTTAAGATGCACCCAAAATTATATTATGTGCCCGAAAAAAAAAAAACAACGGAAACAAATTAGGGATTTGGGAAAATAATTAATGGTGCAGACAAAAGTGGGAAATGAAAATTGCCCCTTCCCTCCAAATGTGATTTCCGCCAAAAAAATTGGAAACTGGGGAGCATTTAATCTCTCAACCATAACCGCTCTCTGCTTCTCTTTGAATAATAACTCCCCCTCCTAGAAAATAGCTGAGAAACCACCATCAACTGCCCAGTAATCCCAAACGGCTCTGCTAAAGGTAACTGCATAGATGGTGAGCACAAGGAAAGGTAAGGCAAAAAAAAAACTCCCAAATCAGTTAAAATGGAGAGTGAGAGAGAAACGAAGGCGAGTGAGGTAGGCACTGACAGATGTCCTCGATTGAAACAGACCGCAATAGGAACCAAAAAGTGGCAAAAGGGTAGAAAAGCAAAAGAAATGAGGTCTGCATATGAGTCCAGTGGGAAGCAGGCCACAAAATCAAAGGAAAAGGGGTCAGCATCTGAGTCAGCTGGGAAAAAAAGAAAGGCCCCAGCTGAAACACCCTCTGTTCAGGAGAAGGCAAAGGCGAAGAAAAAGAAAGTGGTTGAAGTAGCCACTGATGAGAGTTCCGGTTCAGAAGAGGTTTCTCGTCACCCTGCTGAGGGAGAAGGGAATGAGGAAGAAGAGTATGATTGGGATAGGTACGAATTCTTAGACAATGATAGAGTTACTTTCTTTAATAACATTGTGGTTAGGGAGCAATTTTTGGTTGAGAAGAAGGTAGATTTTGATTCTCTGCTTGCTTTTGGTATGGATTTAGGTGCGTATTTTGATTCTAGAATGCAGCATTTTCTTTCTTTAGATGACCCTTACTACCCTAGGTTAGTAAAGTTTTTTTATGCTAATTTGTCTGTTGAGGTGCATAAATTAGGGAAAAAGGAGGAGATTGTTGTTGTCAATTCATTTGTTAAAGGGGTTGACATTAGATTGAATGCCAAAACCATTTGTAAATTGACTAATCTTGAAGATGTTGGTTATGATAAGTTTGGTAAGGAGGCTGCAGTTGCCACTGATGTTTCTTTAAGTGACTTTGCTGCTGATTATTTAGCTTAGGATAGAGGTGATGGGAAGTTGATTGGGACCAGATTGAAGGCCATCCCCAGGCTGCTCCACATGATTATAGCTTCAAAAATCATTCCTAGGATGAGATCAAAGGATAATGTGACTAAGGATGAGCAAATCCTTATGTGGCACTTCATGAATCGGCAGAAAGTGAACATTCCAAGAATAATCTTAAAGAACATTTTCCGGACTCTAAATGTTATGGCTGAGGATGATTACGGAGGGAGGAAAAATCATGTTCATCTACCATATGCAAGACTGATATCTAGACTTATTAAACAAGAGTCTGTTTCTTTGGAAGGAGAGAAAGAGGAAAAGATAAAGCAGAAGGAGATCATGAACTCCTAATATCTTCAGCACTGTAACATTGTGAAGAGCAGGTTCCAGGGGTGGATACTCCAAAAGTATGTGCAGCCACCGGATGAGATTATTTAGGGTGAAAAAGAGGAGGACAGGACTGTAAAGCCCCCAACAACGCAGCCTAGGAAGAAAGGGGTTTCGAGTGCATCTTCTTCAGCTGAACCTGATATGCAGAAGCATGTTGCAGTGATGATGGAGATACAACTTGAACTTATGGCAACAGTTAAAAATCAGTCCGCATAAATCAAAGAGAAAGTTGCAGAACTTAAGAAGTTGAGGGCTGAGGTTGCTGAGCTTAAAGAGATGATGCTTGAGAAAGATGTTGTCCATGACACCCCTAAGGATTTGATTTTCCAACAAGTGAAGGAGTATTTAGCCCGTTCTGCCCGCAAACATGTGGGTGCACATGAGGAAGAAGATGCAGCCAAAACTTTCAAAAAACATGCAGGAGGAATTAAAGATGCACCCAAACGTTCCGCAAAAGATGCAGGGTAAAAAAGAAGATGCAGCCAAAATTTCTGAAAAGGATGGAGGTGGACAAGCGGATGCACCCAAAACTTCCGATAAGGATGGAGATGGAGAAGCAGATGAAGCCAAAACTTCCAAAGAAGCACCTAAAGAAGATATATCTACTGTGTTGAAGAAGATTAATGTTTGGTTGGATTCCTCGATGGACAGTGATACCCCATTTAGTAATCGATCTTATCCAGCTGGTATGTGTAACACATCAGATCTTCTTGTGCCTGACAGCATAAATTTGTCCGAGAAGGGTGCATCTTCTTCAGCTGGTGTTCATTTGAAGGAGAATGGTGCAATTTCAGATGATGAAACGCAACCATAATGTTTTTTTTAAACGTTTTTAAATTTACAGGTTTTGTGTATAGATGATTTTTCTTTTCGTTCAGAATAATGTTTCCTTATTTACATTTGACATTATGCTATTCAACTGATTTATTTGTTAGATATGATCTGTGGTGAACTAAATTTGTGTGATTGAATGACTAAGCAAGTAACATATGGATTGTACATAACATTTGCGAAAGCGGTTTTCATTTACATATCCAAAAGTATGGCTTCATCATGACATTTGGTAAATAGTTTTTCATTTACATAGCCAAAAGTATGCATTGTACATCATATTTTCTAAAGACTTTTTCATTTACATAGGCAAAAGTATGCCATCTACATCATATTTGCAAAATTCTCTTCACAAATTGGGTGCATTTACTAAATGTTCCACCCTCTGCCATAAACAAAATGAATGATGTCCACAATAATGCAACCAAAACCTTTCCTCCAATTCACCATTCATTGGAATCTGGTTGCAAAAGGATGCTGGACAACAAGTGCAGCATCTGAAACAATAGATCCTTCAACTGACATAACATCGGGAAGCATATCTAATGCAATTAAGTGGTCCTTTTTCTTGTGTGGCCTCTTGTAATTGTTTCCACCCAAGTTTTTCAATATCAAACCTATACAACTTTGTAATGAAAGAAAAACCTTGTTCATTGAAGTAGAAGAAAAATTTGAGTACGCATTAATAACAGCAGAAATCAAACCATCAATAGATTTGGAAGCCATTTTTGACTTAAGGGCATCAATTGCACGGAAAAAACCTAAGTCAAGAACATTCAAATCCGGACTATTGGGGGTTGACACATGAGCCTGATATCCATTCTTACGTCCTCAACAACCTGGTTGAACAAGACATCGTTGACATGTATGTGAGGCCTCGCATTATCTTGTTGAATAAAAATGGGTGCATTTGTACTTGAATACGACCATTTTTCCTTAATAGCAGGCAGCAAGTTATTCAAAATCATGGATCTAACAACCTCTTTAGTCACAGATGCCAATGGTTTAGTTACTATAGTGCCAGCCTCCCTATTTTTAGATTTATTTTTGGCTGGTTCAGTAACAGAAAATGGCCAAATTCCTATTTTACCATCAAATGTCACATTTCCATTAGAATCAAACCTAGGTCTTGCATTTTGCGGCACTTTTTTTCCCTTTTTACTTACAAGCGCGTGTTTTTCCTTCTCTGCGTCAGAGTCTACTCCATCAGATGTCATCAGCTGTCTCCTCTTGTCTACCTTCTCTCTTTTCCTTTTTTTGGGGCATATTGGGAAGAAAAAATTGAGAAAATTTTATGGTAAATAGTAAAAGTCTCAGTTTTATTGGAATGGAGGTAGTAATAATCTTTTACTCTAATAATTTATCGGACTTTACTTTAAAGTTAAACTTTCGACAAATAGTGATTATAATCTTAACGTAATTCTTTTCTCAAATAATCTTTTTTATTAATTACTTTTATCGCCGTTAATAAAATACTCATTTTCAATTTTTATTCTCCTAATTTGAATTTATCATCAAATCTTTTACCTTGTTTTTATTTTAAATTTACTAGTTTTCACTATTAAAATAATTTGTTCATATTTTAGTATTTTTGTTTACTTATCTGGTTATTCTTATAAAATTGCCGTCTATTTAAAATTTACTTGTTCATTATTCTGATTAATGTCACTGTTTATTATCTAATTTTTATAATATTTATCAAATAATATTTACCAATTGATTTATTTGCATTTTCATTTTGTATTTTCCAATTATGTTTAGAAATAATCAAACATACATTAATTTACTTTTTTTTTGTTTATACGATGTTTATAATTTGTTTACAATATGTTTATTTCTTAATTATTTAACTATCTATTTCCCATAAATTTTTATTTTTCTATAACTTATAATAAAATATTGATTTTAATAAATTTCTTCATATTTCAACCCTTTGCTTAATTTTTATTAAACAATTACTAATTTGTTTATTTTCTATTTATAATATATTTATAGTATATTTATAATATAACTCTTATTTCCCTTCCTTTTAGAACATATTTACTTTTTGTTTATAATATATTTATCATGTTTATGATTAGTTTACTTTTTTTTTTTATAATGTATTTGTTCTCCTAAATTTTTCTATTTTAATATAATCCATCATTCATTTTTGTACATCAAGTTACTCTATATTTCAAATTTTAAAATGTGTGACAAGGTATCATATTCTAATAAAAAAAATATCTATGGATAAACCTGCTAGATACATAGTGTGATCAATGAACCGAAAAATCTAACCGTAAAGGAGCAGGCGAAATATCAATGTGGGGCGAGGGTAACGGGTTTTAGAAAGCCTACCCTGAACCCGCCCACCCTCAACCCTAATCTTACTCCCCTTGCCATTTCTCTAATTTTTTTTACAAAGGGATTTACATTTTTGTTTTTTTCATTTCTCCATCCAAACTAAAATCGTTCTGCTGCTTCACCTATCGATTTCGGCATCTCTTCCCATTGACTCTCGCCATCTACGCTGCTTCGGCCTCTCTTTCTGTTCACTGTCGGTCTGTCTCCCTCTCGCGCAAGGTTGTCAAACGCGTACGTCCTTGTATCGTTTTCTGGATACTGGGCTGGGTTCGATTTCTTCTGGGGTTGGAGCTGCAGCAACTAGCAAGGTATGTGTTCTCTTCCTACAAGGAATGTTTTGGCTTAGTTATTGCCCTACTACTTGCTGTTCTTGCGGCTTCAATGGTGGTATCACCGTTGTTTTCTCCACCGCTGCCTCATCGACTATTGTCTATCTCTGTAATTGGTTCTTGTTTATGAATTTCTCTAGTGATATTTCTTACTTGCTGCTTCTGTTTTTAATGTTATGAATTAGTTCATGCGTTCTGTCTCTCCATTGCTGCAAAGTCAATTCTGCTTTAGGTGCAGCAGATATGCTTTGATGAGGTTTCAATTATTCTTGACCTAAGAGATGATTTTCAAATTGATGCATTCCAATTTCTATCAAGTCTAGTTACAGTGTAGACAGTATTTGAAGTGAGATGGACCAATTGTTAACTATAATTTTTTTAAATTTGTTTTTTAATGTTGAGTTCTAAGCTTTAATGGATTATTATTTGGTTCCATTTGGATATATTTAGTGTATATTTGTCATCTTACCATTGTGATTTTGCATCAGGAGATAGGATATTGCGTATTCAGATTTGGTTAAGCTTATGGATTTGCTTTACCTCACTTATCTTTTGCCTTAAACCAAACGAATTGGTCTTGTTGGTACTTGGTAGTTTGGTATGATTTCAGTACTTAGGATTGGTTTTGTTGGTGCTTTGTTTGATATGATTTCAGTACATAGGTGCAGTTTTGTTGGTATTTCAATTGAGGGATCAATTTGGCTCTGGATATATCCCACATCATATAAAGCCATTAAAAACCAACAGATAAATCAAAAGCAAGCAACAATCTTGCCATGGCACATGTGCGAGTCTGTTTGTGAAAAAATAAAGAAACCCTAAATACAGGAAATTGGTTTTGATTTCATTCTCCATTCGCTCAACTCCCTTGCGTGTGCCTTCTTGCACTCTCAGGTCAAACCCATAGCGAAAGGTAGCCAAGTTTACTTATCAATTATCCTCCTCCTCCTTCAGTGGTATAAAACTTGATCTCTCTCCCATTTTACACTCTATATGTGTTGTTGCTTGCTTTTGAGTTATCTATTGGTTTTTAATGGTTTTATATGATGTGGGTTATATCCAGAGCCAAATTGATCCCTCAATTGAGCATCACTGGCCTTAGAAATACTAAAATTTTTATTTGTAATAGCTTAAAGATATTATGCTGGTAATGGGATTTTGGGATATAAACAAAAGAGTTAAGCTTTAAGTTTTGGGAAGTTCTCTTTCGGATTTTGAGTGTACCCATTTCAGTTGTTTTTCTGGGGGAGAATGGGTGCTAAGCATTATAGTATGCGGAGCTTTGAGTTATTTTTTCTAAGATAGGATCCTGCTTGAATTTTGGGTTAATGGTTTAAGAAGTTGTAAATAGAGATTGAGAGTGGATATGACTATGGACTTGTTGTTTAGTTTAGTTTGGATAGATCATGTTTTGGCAATATGATCACTGACAATTCTAAAAGTCAGTTCTTTTGATTTCTTTCTAATTTTTGCTATTGTCAATGTACCGGAGCAAATACATTTATGTAGAATTCGTCCCTTGAGAATATGCGCTTGATGTGTTTTTATGGATAATGAATTTGATTCAACATATAAAATATTTATATAGTGGTGATATACATAAAGAATACAAGGTGTACCGTGTTTTAGTTATTAATCTTGTTTCTGGTGAAGATCAAATGACAATGAACAGAATACTCTATCTGCTTACACATGATTGGTAAACAAAACAATCATGACAGAAAGTAGCTATAGCTATAGCTGACATTCAATCGAAGTTTTAACTTTTGCTGTTCCTTCATGCCTGTTTATGGATTAGCATCAACTATCAAGTAACTTTGTATTTCTTGTTTCTCACTGTGGGGTTGTTATTTGTCAACCTTGTTGATTGGTTTCTGTATTTTTTTCCTGCTTTCAAATCCAGTGTAGCTGCAAATAAGGTTTTCTGTACAAATGAGGGTACATCATCTCAGCTTATCTGCATTTCTCGTGAGTGATTATTGTCACTATATGGAATTTGGAACTTTAGTGGACTAAAAACACACTGATTTGCTAGTAAATCATTCAAATGTTCATTATTGAAATCTTAGTGGTTATCCTAGTTGGTGCAAACAAGTTGCATTTTTTCATTTTATCTTAAGACTCAAACATACGTAATTCTTGTACTTGGCATGAAAATTCAATTCAGTGATGACCCTTTATAGTCTACTCCCATTAAAGGGAGTTAAATGGTCATAGTGTGTGGATTGACTTCAAAATGCCTATCATGTGACAACTAACTCAAGCACTGGCCAATTTTGTCCATTTCCTTGTGTTCCTTTTGTTATTCAATTTCTTAATCTTTACATACAGTCAGATGTTGCTTTTCAATCAATATGCTGATTTGGTTCCTTCAGTTTCAGTGATTAATTTGTATGTCTAAGTAAGTGTTCAATTGTGCTTCCGCTGCACCCCCCACCATCACCACCACAACAACAAAAAGCATATTTTCTTAAAATGGAAAAGGTTCTTAATCTCTATTCTATTCATGGCTCTTCATTTATGCATTAAGTTGTCTCTATGCTTTACTTTTGAGCTGTTGGAAACTCAAATGTTATGGTAGAATTTCTGCCCGGGACAATCTTTGTTGTGCCATTTCTTAATTTGCCAAATATAATTAGAATCTGATTCTTTGAAGAAGTAATCATGTGGACACTAGCCCTAGGTCAAGGAAATGAAACCCTTCTTAGAACTTAGAGCTTTATTCCTTCTCCAAGAAGTTGGCTTCTATTGATATAGGAAGTCAGAAGTTATTATAGAAAACCAGAAGTTATCCTTCAGGATTACTAAATTGACGATTCAAGTTTACCTATCATTTCTCCTATTGCGAACAATAGATAATAGAGATGTCTGTACTACGTACAACCAGAACATGAAGATTGAAGAGCCAAGAAAATAATGGGATTTTAAAAGATTTGCATATTTAATAAGTTATACAGATTGTTTTCAAATTTAAGAGCTTATGAGTACTGAGTTTTGGGGAGCCATGGCCCTTGATAATGGAGAGAATTCTTGCCATTTTAAAATTAACTCAAAACTTTTTGAGCACACTGATTGGACTTGTATAAATTGCTGGCTACTGAATCATTCAAAAAGAGTTAATGAAAAATTTATGAGTGAGAGTTGATATTTTAATAAGGCAAAAGAATTAAATAAATAAAAGTTCTAGATAATTTTGACTTTAAGTTTCAAGTCGTGCTAAGTATGGCTCCTAATATTGTTCTAATAGAAAAGTTATTCATGACTAATATATTTTCACGCTGTCTCTTGTGGCTAAGCTATATAAACACTGAAGCCTAAAGAAGTCAATGTAGGTGGTCTGCCATAAGAGGTTCAATCTACTGAATCTATATGTGCTGTAATTGACTGTCTTTTGATGTGCCATTTCTGAACACTTATGTGACTTCAAAAAGTGCAATAGCTTGGCACAAAGGGTTCGGTATAATTTAGTTGCTTTTTAGACGCTAACACTTTTTTTTTTCCCTCCGTTTCCCTGATATTTTCTTTTTGCAGGGTAATCAACATAAGAAAAACATAAGAATGTTGTGAGGAAAAAAGCAAAAGAAAATTGTAAAAGTGAAGACAATATGTGTGGTTTGTTTCAATTTTTGTTTGGCAGTTATACCGCTGAAGTAACATGTTGGAATTTCAATTGGTCCTAGAATATTGTTGTGGATTCTGGATTATTTCAGTATCATTTTTCTATTTCCAGTATGTGAAATGCTATACGTACTTCACCCTTTGTACATCAGAAAATGCTTGTGCTATGTGTTGTTAAACTATATACTGTTGTACTGGTTCAATCTGTTTCAGTCATGGAGATATTTTGTAATGTTTGATATTTTCTCGAATAGGGTGCATATAAATATGTGCCACTTCTATCTTCTTATGAACACATTCACTTGAATTCTATCCAACTTCATGTAGCTATCAATCCATATTAACCTCCTCGTTTTGGTGATGTTTATCTTCTGTGTGTATTTTTCTTTTACTACCCAAACTCACTGCCATATACCATATGCTGGTTGAGTAGCAATGCCTAAGTCTTGTTGGAACTTTAGTCACAAAACATTCTTGCATTCAATACCATATCATTTCTTCCATCTCCTTGGTAGTTCATCAATCAATTTCATATCAATGCTGTGTATCTTATAATCCTTTTTGGAATCCAGAATTATCCCTATAAGCAGTTATACTGTCTTATTACTGTTTCTTTTGACCGTCAACTATTTAAATACTGAGGTGATATGCATGTCTCCTTTGTAGTTGTGAAGTACTTCAGTGGAGACATAAAGTTAATACTTTCTTACTTGATGTTATCATTATAGTGCCACAATCCTCTGGAAAATCCATCAGAAGCTGGTCCAATTCCAGAATCACTTTTTATGTGACTATTGTAATTTTAGCTGCTTGTTCTAAAATCACCTTTTGGTGATTGTAGTTACTAAATTTGAGTCAAATGATATTCATCCATATGTAAACATAGGAGGGAGGTGCGAACTTTTGAGCCATTGCAGCTATGAAAGTTGATTTTTCTGATTTGGGGAATAATGTTGGCTCTGTAATTTAGTATGCTTCTTTTATTACTGCCTATAGCCAAAATTCATGTCCTACTTCTATGATTACCTGCAGCCGACATTCATCTTTATTCATTTTTATCTTGGCTGCGTTCTACATTCAGGAACAAGATGGGAGCAATGGTTGCTAGTTTTCTTAACCATTTACTTCTATTAAACATTATTTGATTACTGCATGGGACTAGGTTTGTCATATAAGTTCTGCTAGAATGAAGATTTCTTTTATCTTTTCAGGTGCCTTAATAGTGGTGTTTACTAAAAGTTAACCAATAAGCATGGTTATCGATCTTAGGTTGCCTTCTGGTGACCATGATAAAGATGCTGAAGAAACAAATGGAATTGACAATATGTTGACTGAAGAAAAACTCCATAACGGAGATGTGGCAACTGGAAATATTGTCGATGTTGCAGAAGAGGTACATGCCTTAGAAGGTGGGCACATGAGTTCACCGCCAACAGAATTCAAAGAAGAAGCAAATCTTGAGCCACTTTCTGGTATGGAATTTGAATCACATGGGGCAGCATATTCTTTTTATCAAGAATATGCTCGGTCTATGGGATTTAACACAGCAATACAAAACAGCCGCCGTTCGAAAACATCACGGGAATTCATTGATGCAAAGTTTGCTTGTTCTAGGTATGGAACCAAGCGAGAGTATGACAAGTCATTTAATCGACCACGTTCCAGGCAAAACAAGCAAGACCCTGAAAATGGAACTGGCCGGCGATCATGTTCAAAAACAGACTGCAAAGCGAGCATGCATGTGAAGAGAAGGCCAGATGGAAAATGGGTTATTCATAGTTTTGTGAAGGAGCATAACCATGAGCTTTTACCTGCCCAAGCTGTCAGTGAACAAACTAGAAAGATGTATGCAGCAATGGCTAGACAATTTGCTGAATATAAAAATGTTGTTGGTTTGAAGAACGACCCCAAAAGTCCATTTGATAAGGGTCGAAATTTAGCACTAGAAGCTGCAGATGCCAAAATTTTGCTTGATTTTCTGATGCAGATGCAGAATTTGAATTCAAATTTCTTTTATGCAATAGAGCTGGGTGAGGATCAACGTCTGAAGAATTTATTATGGGTTGATGCCAAAAGCAGGCATGACTATGTTAATTTCTCTGATGTTGTCTCATTTGATGCTACTTATGTTAGGAACAAATATAAAATGCCTCTTGCTCTTTTTGTTGGAATTAACCAACATTATCAATTCATATTGCTTGGCTGTGCTCTTCTATCAGATGAAAATGCATCAACCTATTCTTGGTTAATGCAGACTTGGCTGAAAGCAATGGGTGGGCAAGCCCCAAAAGTTATGATAACTGACCAAGACAAAGCCTTAAAGTCAGTTATTTCTGAGGCATTTCCAAATGCTAAACATTATTTCTTTTTGTGGAACATTTTGGGGAAGGTATCTGAAAATCTGAGTCAGGTAATCAAACAGCATGACAACTTTATAGCGAAATTTGAGAAATGCACCTTCAGGTCATGGACAAATGATGAGTTTATGAAAAGATGGTTGAAAATTCTTGATAGATTTGAACTCAGAGAGAATGAACTGATGCAATCATTGTATGACGATCGAGACCTATGGGTGCCAATATTTATGAGGGATGTTATTCTGGCTGGGATGTCAACAGGTCAACGATCTGAGAGTATAAACTCCTATTTTGACAAGTACGTGCACAAGAAAACCACTGTGCAGGAGTTTGTCAAACAGTATGAAACAATTATGCAGGACAGGTATGAGGAGGAAGCAAAAGCAGATTCTGATACGTGGAACAGGCAACCTACACTAAAATCTCCATCACCCTTAGAGAAGAGTGTTTCAGGGGTGTACACACATGCAGTATTCAAGAAATTTCAAGTTGAGGTCTTGGGTGTTGTTGCGTGCCACCCCAAAATGGAAAGCCAAGATGAGACAACTATTACTTTTAGAGTTCAAGATTTAGAAAAACAGCAGGATTTCAGTGTCGTGTGGAATCAGATAAGATCTGAAGTTGGATGCATATGCCGACTATATGAGTACAAGGGTTATCTATGCAGACATGCTCTGGTTGTTTTACAGATGTGTCAACAGTCTGCCATTCCACCCCAGTACATTTTGAAACGGTGGACAAAAGACGTGAAGAGCAGAAATGCTTTTGGGGAAGAATCTGAACAGGTGCAATCTAGGTTGCAAAGGTACAATAATCTATGCCAACGGGCACTGAAATTGAGTGAAGAGGGGTCATTGTCTCAAGAGAGTTACAATATTGCACTCCGAGCTCTTGAAGAAGCCTTTGCAAGCTGTATCAATGCAAACAGTTCTAGCAAGACTCTTGCAGATGCTGGTGCCCCGGTCACCCATGGATTGCTCTGCGTTGAAGAAGATAATCAAAATAAAAGTATGACCAAAACAAATAAAAAGAAGAATACAACTAAGAAAAGAAAGGTCAGTGATTAATATTGATTTGCCTGCATTTCTTTTTATGTTGCATTTCTTCTTTATGGTATGTTGAAGATGCCTGACTATTTATTCTTTGCAGGTGAACTCTGAGCAGGAGGTAGCAACTCTTGGAGCAGAAGACAGCTTGCAACAAATGGTTTTTCTATTTTATAATTGCTAGTGTGTGTGTGTGTGTGTATAAAAGTGTTAGCATAACATTATTTCATGTTGGTGTCACCCATTTAATGTGAAGTAGTAATATGTTAACCATTTTGTTTTGCTTAAGTGTTGTTTCTTTCCCATTTTGTAGGACAAGTTGAGCTCAAGAGGTGTAACCCTTGATGGTTATTATGGGGCACAACAGAGTGTGCCAGGGATGGTAATGTTCTGAGGATCTAGATTATGCAACCAGCATCAAACACTAAAATGAGCTTATCCATTTCACCTCGTGCTTTTTATGGCTTTGCAGGTGCAACTGAACTTAATGGCACCAACACGGGATAATTACTATGGGAACCAACAGACTATCCAGGGGCTGGTATGTCCCATGAAAGATGACATTACTGATCTTGTGGTAATTAAGTGATGTAACATCATATAGTTTCTAATTTTTGAAATTCTGGTTTCCAATTGTAGGGCCAGTTAAACTCAATAGCACCTAGCCACGATGGTTACTACGCCCAGCAAAGCATGCATGGGCTGGTATTATATCTGCTGATTTTGCTTGCAATTTTTGTGGAATGCAAGGTCCAAATGACAATATTTTAATGCGTGCAGGGCCAAATGGATTTCTTCCGCGCACAAGGTGGTTTCACTTATGGGATCCGGGTGAGTTGGCTTGATGTTTTATTCTGATAGTTGCAAAAACACTTGCGCCATGTTTGGGAGGAAAATTACTATTCATGTTCCCTTTTATTTGCTAGCCTTTGTTTGGATTGGGAATGAAAATGAGTGGGAATAAAGAAAAAAGGGTCTGTCTGTTTTCCCTTTGGAGGGAATAAGTTCTCATTTACTTCCTCTCCTATTTTTCCTCCTTCCCAGACAAGGAATGTGGCAACTCCCAAAGCATTTTCATCTGTATTTTCTTTCTTCTTTGGTTCCTTTTTTAAGCGAGATGCAAATTTACACTTACGCAATTTTCCTATGGTTGGGTTTCACAGCAGGATGACCCAAATGTGAGATCGGCACAGCTGCATGATAACACATCCAGACACGCATGAAGATGTTATCTTTTTGAGCATCAGAGAAGTTCATGCATAGAATTTCCCTCTGATATAATGAAATTGGTTTGGTTTCTTAGTAGGTGAGGGGGAAGAATGCTTGAAATTTTTCTGTAGCCCAAGTTCTCCAAAACTGGAACTTTTGTAAAGAGAATGAAATGTATCATGGCATTGTGGATGGCAGGAGTAGATTAGAAACAACTTAATCTTTAGTAGCTGTAAAATAAGAGTAGGATATGAATATGGTACACTTTCACCGTCTATTTGATTGTTAAGAGTTGCAACATATTCAAATTGGGTGTGAAATGCCCCCTGTAAAGCTTGTTGTATCAGTGATTGTCACCTGAAATTGTCTGTTCATATCAATGGAACTAGTTTCCATTTGCTAATACTGAAAAGTTGACTGTTCTGGATTTTTGGTAATAAAGTGCTCCGTTCTTTATTTTGTAGCAAAGTTGTTCTAATTTGCAAATTATCAGCTTGAATTAAATAAACACAAACTCTGCCATCTCAAGATTCAAATTACCAAAGCAAGCCATCTCAAGATTCAAATTACCATCATTGCTTTGGGTCCGTCTCTACCTTAGTTTCAAAACACCACCATCTCAGCCTCTTTTGGTGGCCTTCTAATATAGGTAAATCGGGGTACGGGTGGCAGAAATTTCTCGACCTATACCCTAGTTGAGCCGATCAATTTTGTTATAGTGGGTCCAGTCGGGTTGATTCATTCAAAGACCATCAATTTTTTTGTTGACTCGACCCAGCCTGAGGTGATGTTATTTAAAGAAAAATCTTTAACCTAAATTTTTTAGGGAAAAACATAAAAATAATACTCCCTCTGTTTATTTCATATTTTTACATTCACTATTTCACCAATAACAATACAAATCCACTTTTTACCAATATCAATATAGAAATAATAATAAACAATTACTAACCCTTTAAAAAATTTACTTTTTCACCAATACCAATAAAAAAATAATAATAAATAAGTACAAAACTTACTATAAACGGAAATGTAAACAACTAAAAAAAAACCCAAAAACGGAAATGTAAACATCTCATCAAAACGGAGGTAGTACCTTTTTAACTTTTCTTGATAAATTTTTTTTTTTTTTGACAAAACTAATATCATTTGCTAAACATATATGACAAAATTAGTTCCTTTTTTGCTGCACAGTAACTATACTGATATTCAATTTTTTTTCAAATTTTTTCAAGTTTTTGTTTTTCTTCTTCCCTCTCTTTTCATTGCTGCTCTCCTCTCTGTACTCTCTCGTCCTCTCTGTACCATTTCTTTCTCTCTTCTGTTCTTCTGTATTCTTCTTCTCCTTCAAACTCCGTTTTCTGCTCGGACTAAGTTGAGAGAAGGTCAGAAATAGTAGATCGGTGCCCTATATGACGACGGCAAGTCTTGCAGAGGTTGATGGCGAGGCAAAAATTGCTCAGGTTTGTAATGATTTTTTTTTATTTATTCTTCTGATTTTCGATTTTGTTTCTAAGCTTCGAGTAATGTTTCTGATCGTTCTTCGTACCACCGTGTACATATTTTAGCCTCTTATTTCAGATCTCAAATCATTTTCCTATAAATCCATATTTCAGTCTTCTTCTTCATCTGACTGTCGCGAAACCTTGGTGTTAACGCCGTTTCTGCTAGAGATGATGAAGGTTTGTACTCTTTTAAGCTTTCAATGTACTCGATCAATATATTCTCTTACTTTTCGCATTTTCCCATTAACCAAACAAAAATGTAGAAGAAGAAGAAAAAACAAATTTTTGCCTTCTTTTTACAATTTGCAGTGAAAGAAACTTTCTTCAATGTTCATCTTTCTATTTCTGTTCCTACTTCCATAGAGTTCTTAGAATTGTGGTTGACAACTTTTCAGTCCTTCCAGAAATTATTTGAATGTGATTAAGCTTGACAGAGTTCTTAACTTCTAAATTTCTCTTGGTCATCCATGCAATTACAGAGAAATTTTTTGATGAAAAGCTTCGGATTCTTGATTTCTTCTTTCGTGCTTTCGCTCTTTTGGGCAATATTGAGGTAAACATCTCTCACTTGCGTTATATAGGTGTTTATATAATAAAATTGGTTCTTATTGCTGTATTTTTCTGCTATTGAAGAGTTGTTTAGCTCTGCAATACGAGGCTTTGCTTTTACGACAATTCAAGTCTCCAAACTGCCATGGTGTTCATATATGGAGTGGCTGAATTTTGCTGTCAACTTGCTTGATAATGGCTTTTATCTAGTTGACAGGTAAACATTTTTTATTTTACTAGTAAATTATCTTTTATTTAACATGATTTCTTTTATACTGTTGGAATTATTCAATTCCGAGATGAAATTTAGGATTCTGATTATATAGTGTGGTTTGATTATTTATAAAACTAGAATTTTTGCCAGCATTAACAAGAGATATTATTTTATTCTTAAGAATTCTTTTCTATGAACAACTTGGGAGTTCTATATAATGTGTTGATTTGTTGGTGTGTTGGATTTCAGTGAAGAGAAAATCAGTTTTCGGCTGACCTTTAAGTTAAAAGATTAAATTAGTTGTCTTAGTACTCCACATGAATCCAGCTTTATGTATGATTTTAGTTTTCTTTGGTTTTGAATTTTTTTAAGATTCCTTTCTACACTTATGTTCTGCTCCTAAATGTTATGAATTTAAGAATTTACCGATGCTATAAAAGGACAAAAGATTGAGTTATAAGGTTGTAAACTGAATCTTGAATATATTGATGCTTCATGTGAATTGATACAGAGCAACAAGCAATTATATAGTGAAAATTCGTGAAAAAACAGAACAAAATTTAAGTTGAGAAGCTCCACCTTAATTTTACTGGTGTTCTTACTTTTGGTTTTGCTGCTCTTGATGTTATTATTATTGCTAAGGCAATGACAATCTCCCTTTTAATCAACATGTTTAACAAGAATAATTACCAAAAAAATATTTTCTTTTACAGGGAGTTTTTATCAACCACCACCAGAAACAACTCCCGAATATTTTCCTAGTGATTTAGTTAAATTTTGTAATATGCCAACAAAAAGTTCAGGAGACAATTTTTATCGTTTATAGAGATGGTTGATTGTGGCATAGCATATCTTGAATTTCTTTTTTCTATACCTTCTATTCATAAGAGCGAGTGGCACTACAATTATAGAGACCCTGTATTTTCATTGCGATCTGAAATAGCTAGTACTTGGTACAATTACTAATCGAGCAATTTTGTTTATTGTAACAGTTTGCCTTGTCTACTTTGCATAATGTGCTTGAAAGGCACTTGCACTCTCAAGGAGAAAATGCTTAGAGACATTTGCACTGAGATTTGCATTATATCAATTATATTTCAAATCCCTTTATTATCTATTATGATTGTATTTGAGGGAACGGCTATGGCTTCATTTTATCAAACAGAATGCAACATTTCTCCAGCATAGAAAAAGCCGTATTCACAAGTTCTTAGTCTCAATCATTTTCCTATTCAGGAGTTATTTGGATTTCATGATTTGTCCGTGCATGGTTATTGCCAAAGTTGTAAAATGAGATCCTAAATTTTTAATTTTATTAATCTAGACTCAAATTACACTTTCCATTTCTAAAAATGTTTTCTGGTTGAGGCTTTAACACTAAGATTGAGGAAAGCAATTTATAGCCTAATTATAGGTGTATTTGGCAAAAAAAAATCGTTTAAGAAAAAGAAAGATTCATTCATGACTATGAATCTTCTCCCATACAACATCATTCTCACTTTTTTAAGATGTTTGAAAAGTATAAAAATCTTTTATTAAAACAAGGATAGAACTACGGGATAAATTTTAAATATTACTTTGTTTTACTAAAACAATGCTTATTTGGGATTTAATTTTTTTTTCCCCCAAATAATACAGTGCTTTTATTTATTTTCATAATAGAGTATGTTGTAAGTATCTTGTACAAATTCTCAAAATCAGTTAGAAACGACACATGTATTGTTGAATGGATTTTTTTTTGCTAAAATATAGGGTTTAGTGATCAATGGGTAATGTGACTGCTTAAAGGATGTGGATCCTTGTTGTAGTTTGTTCTTCTTAGACCTGCATTATATGTATAAATAAATTACTGAAATATGTTATTTTAACAAATGTAACAGTAAGAATATTTGAAAGTCATGCGATATCTAGAGTCCATTAATATTTAATTGGGTTTGAACAGTTTTTCAACAGGCTTGAATAATGATTTTTCTTTGTATAATAGGGTTTCTTTTTGGGGATATGACAAAAATAATACTCTTTTTAATGTTTAATGACAAAACTAATACTCTTTTTAACTTTTGTTGACAAAACTAATACTCTTTTTAACTTTTGTTGACAAAACTAATACTCTTAGTCAAAAATAAAATAAACTAGTACCTTATTTTAACTTTTGGTGACAAAAATAATACCCTTTTTAACTTTTAATGACAAAACTAATATTCTATTATTTACTCCCATTAAACCTACCAAAAAAAAAAAAAGAAAATAAAAAATTACGGCAGCCCTTCCCTACACATAACACCCTAACCAACCAAAATGTACTCAAAATCCAAACGAAAAATTCTGCAACATAAAAAAATAAATAAATCAATCAAACAACTGCTCTGACATTCACAATATCATTCAACTTTCTTTCCAACACTTTAGAGCAAATCTGTCCTATCACATGATAGAATGATAATAAATCAAACAACTCTACTGACATTATCCTCACATTTCTTGCTAATTTTTCCCTTTCTTCGTTTGACTTCATTCTTTCAAGGAATGATCCTGCATTCTTCACTGTTGCTCTCATTGGTTTTAGCCTATTTTCTTGTTGTAAGCTTAAAGCTGTATTCAACTGCAATTAATAAGTTCAAAGCTATTAGATCAGCAATTCTTTACCCATTTATACCAAATAAGCATAACCCAGATTGTTGATTTCATTAATGATCATGAATTTCATTTACCTCTAGAAATTAGCAACACAATAATTAAATCATTAATACATCAAAATAACAAATGCAGCAGAAAACACTAAAAAAAACCAGCAAAAAATTCAATAACAAAGAAAATAAATTTTCCAAACGAAAAAAAAAGCTTCCAAGCACCAAAAACTCATCAAAAAACAACACAAGCAAAATGACGCATTTTAATTGCACAATATGTGCATTGTATAGTAATTATTATTTTGAATTCATAATCATACATGTGCTTCGCTTACTAGCTTCTCTTTCTGCAACTAAAATTTACAATTTCTAATTCGTCTCTAAATTGATTTTTGATGCTGGTCCTATAGCAGATGCACAAACTAAAATATAAACCTGACAATTACTACCAACTGCAAAATAAGAATAAAAAATTATGTTCATATACAAAACAATAAAGTATAATAACATGTTCATTCATAAGGGATGTTACTTCACTACAAGAAAATCACGTTTTAGCGACGGACCAAATTCTGTCGCTAATTAGCGACGGTTTAACGACAGAATAAAGAATTTAGCGACGGATTTATTTTTAAAAACTATATTTAATATAGCAACCGATTAGCGACGGAATAGCGACGGAAATAGTGACGGATTAGCGACGGAATATATTCCGTCGCTAATATATGGCGCGAATGTTTGGCGCTTAAATTTAGCGACGGAATTAGCGACGGAAATTTTGGCGCCCAAATGAAAAAATTTTCCCTCAAAAAATTTTGAATAAATTTAATGTTGCGACGGAATTAGCGACGAAAATTTAGGCGCCCAAATGAAAAAATTTTGCCTCAAAAAATTTTGAATCAAT
>CATIWJ010205798.1:0-78454 GCA_949640765.1 Croton laevigatus | reverse complement strand
TACTAAATTTTCAAATTAAATTAACTTGGTTTTCAATTGTTTATAAGTGTCTATAGGTTTATTAAGTGTTTACCTTATTTTTATCATATTTATACTTGGTTTAATATTTTACTTCAATTATCTAAGGTAAATTTTAAGTTTACCGTTCTACCCTATTTTATCCGGTGTGGTAAAAATTATCTGAATTTCAAAACCTAGCAAATTTATACTCAAAATAATTATCACAATATCTAAATGACATATTTAAACATTTTAAGATTTAATTTCAAACTTATAATTTTTCGATAGTCAAAATAACTAAAATGTTATCGGAGTCAAGAAATACTATATTATATTTAAAATACTCATCTCATTATTTTTCTAAACATTTAATTAAATAATTTTTTATAAAATAATTCATTTACTAGAATTTAATATAATTTATTTTCCATTTAATCTAATATTTTTGATAAACTACAATTCGATCCTTTAAGTTATTTAAAAATTATTATTTCAGGATGTTACAAATAAACTTGATGAACTTTAGATCTTTTTTAATGGCTTTAGCTGCCACTTTAGTTATAATTATAATCAAAATAAAATTATTGATATATAGGTCACCCACTTTAGGGTTTTTTTCCTAGGTAAAGGAGCAGAAAGTTTCTAATATATACAAAGAGTAGTAATGGTAATGCTCTTTCAAATGGATATGTAACATTTCTGTTTCAAGCTAAATATAAAAAAGGTCCGACATCAATTATTTAACTATTTAAGAAAAGATGCATACTAGATCGTCTAGCAAGAATAAAAGCAAGCGCCTCTCCGTGAGTTAATGAGCATCTATCACACAAATCGAAAAAATAGTCGTTAATGTGAGTTAATAAGAGAATGTATTAAGGAAAATGATAAACTAGTCAGATTACCTAAAAATATGCTATTTACTCTATATATCAAACTATATGACTAGGGGTGCCGAACCGAACTGAAAATCCCAAAACGAAGAAAAACCGAACATGCTCAGAGTGAAACAAAAAATCGAATTGAAAATGTAAAAAACGAACAGCAACCGAACCGTATATTTTGGTTCGGTTTTTTGGTTTAAAACCGAAATGTGCCTTCATCTAAAATTGCAGAAACATAATCTTTTTTTTTAATTTTTATTCCAAACAATTCAAAACTGCAGACCAAAATGAACCATTCAGTTAACCGATTTTCGATTCGGTCTGCAATTTGCGGTTTTTTTATGCCTACTCCTTACCATTTACCTTTTAAAATTTTGAAAAGATGCTAATCTTTTACATTTCAAAAACAAATAAAGATCTGAGTAATAGGCATATTGAGTATAAAATGTGGCAAATGGAGTAACTTCCAATTTGACAAAGTTTAGAGGCATTTTGAACAATTGCCCATTTCAAAAAAACTGATTAGAGGTATTAACGTTCGATGCATAATTGGATTCCCAATTATTTTCATAATCAATTCTTGAAAATTGCCAGAGATCGATTAAATACATTAACTTTTCAATACTCCTTAACATTTCTTTAAAATTATAAATTTTTGGACATTAAGTTGCATAATAACATTTTGCCTTCTATGTCTTAAAAAAAAAAAAAAAATACATGACTACATTTTGCTAAAACTAAAAAACGAACTATTTAGTAGTTCAAGGGCAGTAGAGGTGATAAGATTTTTGTCCTCGAATCCTGACGCATTGAGTTCAAATCCCCCTATCTACATCAGGGTGTGTGAGTTTATATATTTATGTTAAAAAAAAAAAGGGGCACTATTTAGTTATTTCTCCAAAGTCTCAAGCAAATTGAAGGTTGAGAGAACCCATTTTTGTTCTTTGCATTTGGAAAATAAAAACGGAATTCTCACTTTTCCATTTGTCAAAATCAAAATCACATGTTTGATCATATAAGAACTTTGTCAAATCATCACATGCATAGAATATTGATTAGGATGGTGACCATATTCTATAATTGTAGACAAATAAAAGAGAAACAAGTGTTTCTCTATTCCTTTTATTTTGATTTCAAATATCTCCTTTCTCTTGTACTATCCTAGTTTGAAGCTTCATACTCTTCTTCTTGCTTCATTAACAACAATATACATAGAAACATGCAAGCATGAGGCCAATAAGCAATTAATATGAGTTGCTTCTCTTAGTTGTTACCATGTGTTGCACCACTAATGAATCTAACTATGCCTCTTGTTTTTCTAGGTTTATAAATAAGTTATTCTTAATTTGAATTAAATTAAAATTTTATTATTTGACTTGCAATATTAATTGTATATAATTGAATTTAATAATGCCGAAAAAAATATATATTTTCAAGAAGAATATGATAGAAGTTGGTCCAATTTTATTTCTTATATTGATACTTTTCATTAGTTTTTTATTTTTGAAGAAAACGATACTTGTCGTTAGTTATAATAATAATAATAATAATAAGGGTGAGTCCTATATAAGGACCTCCTTATATGCAGATGATCTTTTTTTTTCTAATTTTTTTAAAAATAAAATCATAAATTATTTGTATTTAATTTCGAGATTAATTTTTAGATTGTCGTAATTTTTAGATTTAACTCTATTTTAAAAATACCATATATAATAATTAGAACCGTTGAGTTTAATAGTCTCAACTGTTCTACTTATTTTATGTAATATTTTTTAAACAGAATCAAATCTGTAAACTGTGACATTCTAAAATTGATCTCAGAATTAAATATAGACAATCTATATTTTTATTTAAAAAAAAATAAAAAATTTGTCCTTATATAAAAACGAGCTTATTATAGTGTTTTCCTAATAATAATCAATTTTGATTAAAAAAAAAGTTATAGTAATCAATTCTGCTCAATTAATGTATATTTACTAATTAGAATAATCTATTCTATAATAAATAGCATATATATGAGTGTAAATTTTTGGCTACTTTTGTGTCGTTTTCTGTTTTTTGGACCCAAATTATTAATGGTTAAGAAGTAACATATGTGAAAAAAGATCATTAATGCTTTTTCTAATTCTAAGGAACAATTTTCTAAACTTTCCCATTTATTAAAATGGTAGTATTGTATTAGGTATCTTCTGCCTACTCACCTATGTCACTTTTGGGTACAGATACTCTTTTGTTAAAGGTCGTTCGAATTTTTCTTGAGAGTATGGCATGAGTTATTTCAGCGCCCTAGTGCCTGGTACTAGAACATTGGTTCGAGATATTTTCTCTACCCCATCTTACCTTGAAAAAGCAGGGACACAGTGCGTCCTTGAACCGATAATCATATTGTATTTTTTAACTTTTCATAAATGAAATTTATTTATAGATTAATCATAATCATTTTATGATTGAAATAATAAAATAATCTGAATTTCACTTCTTGAATTAATGTATTAGTTTTCCCTCAATTATACGGTAGAATCAATAATTAATTTTTAACTTTAATTTTATGATATGATTAAAAATGGCAAAAATCTTGTTAATTATTGCATATAAAAAAAAATATTTATCTGGACAACTTTTATATGATAAAATATAAAGAGAAGCACTAAAAAACAGTTACAATAGTAAGAATTTGAGATTAATTCTAGTAGATTGCAGTTTGAAAAATTCAAATATGTATTATAAATTTCACAAAAAACAGTTACAATAGTTGAATTTAACAATTCTAACGGTTCTAAGTATTTTTCATGAAATTAATAATATATAATCTAATTTTACAAACTGCGACCCATTGAAATTGATCTCGAATCTGCACTGATACAATTCCACTCTTCATTTAAAAAATAAATAAAACAAAAATTAAAAAAAATGGTGAGGAGCACCGGGTGCTTCTAGCACCCAAATTCTTTTCCTATTATATATATATATATATTAGCGAAGAGGATACCAACTGGTTTAGTGTAGTCTAGTTCAGATTCTAACTATAGAAAATTATCTCTCTCTCTCTCTCTCTGTAATTCTTTTCTTCTCTGAAAGAAGATGGAAAATAGGATGATTGTATTTGCGATGTTTGTAATGTTATTATTTCCATGTCTTTGTACGGCGAAAACAAGCCATGTGAAGTGGAAAAAACAGCAGAAAGGAAGCAGCAGCAACTGTAATGTGTACAAAGGGAGTTGGGTATACGACATGTCGTATCCACTCTATGATTCATCAACATGTCCTTTCATTCGTAAGGAGTTTGATTGTTTGAAATACGGTCGTCCTGATCATTTCTACCTTCATTACAGATGGCAACCTTCTGACTGTAATTTGCCAAGGTTAGTATACTTTCATTTCCTCCTCCTCCTTTTATAGTCGAAAAAACCCAGAACTCGAACACATGACAGTCTGTTATGGTCGAAAAATGATTGGACTTTTAGTTTTGGTTTTGGTAATTGATTTGAAACTCATAACAACGATATGGTTGGGTAAGGTAATGATTATAGATGATGTAGCCATCGTTTAGATGTAAGAATATTGTGTGCGGGCTATAATTTCTTGTGAGTTGTAGTGCACCGTGCACGCAAGCTTATTCAATGAAAATAATTGTGTGATGGAGATGGGCTTCTTTAATTAATTTTTCACTTTCATTTGTATTCATAATTTTGATAATGAGATGTGCTTATTTGACCTCTTTTAATTTGGTTTTAGCAAATTAATTAAGTCATCTTTTTGTAACGCATCATTATAATAGTACTTTTATTTTTTAGAAAATGTGCAAAACACCAAAATATTTGGTGTCATGAAGTGGATATTTAGCTTTCTTTAAAAGCTGATTTTAAGCTTTTTTTTTTACTTATAAGCTGTTTATATATATATACCGGATGTGAATAGGAGATTTCAACTCAGTCTATTAGGATTCGAGGATAAATCTTACCATCTTTATTGACCCCCAACCGCAAACTATTTTTATATAAACAGTAAAATGACGTTAAGTAATATTTTTTTTTAGACGAAAGAAGAAAAGTACAAGTAATCTCAAACATATTCTAAATATAATTGTAATTTGATACGCAGCACTGTAATATATTATGTGATTGTATAATATAATTTTCATTCTAAATAATATTAATAATAGCACTTAAATTATAATATAGCTTACTATTTAACGCAATTAAAGTCAAAAAATATCGACTCTCTAATGTCCCACTGAAACGGCATAAGAATTGTGTCGTTTTTCTTCAATTTAGAGCAGAAATTTTACGACAACCTGAGTGATGTCCGTTGAAAGAACCATATTAAGTTTGTAACTGTATAATTTGATTAAGAACACGTCACTTCAACGTGGGAGGACGTCATTTTCAGTTTCTGTAAACGGCAAGTCGTATAGTTTATAATTTCAAAAAGAAATTTTTTTTTTTGCAGGTTTGATGGCAAAACTTTTCTTGAAACACTTGAGGGGAAGAAGATAATGTTCATAGGAGATTCAGTAAGTTTGAATCATTATGAATCTCTACTATGTTTACTTCATGCTTCTGTGCCTAATTCCAGTATCACGCAAGATCAAAATGCTTCATTTCCTACTGTAACATTCGAGGTAATTAATTTAACTAAATTAATTATTCGACTTGAATCAGAAAATTTTCTTGAATATTCAATTCTTCAGGATTATGGGGCTTCAGTAATTCTGTTCCATTCACTACTATTAGTAGACATTGAAGAGGAAGAGATCGGTCGAGTTCTAAAGCTTGATTCAATCAGTGATGGCAAAATATGGAAAGAAATGGATGTTTTGATCTTTAACACTTGGCTATGGTGGTACAGAAGAGGACCTAAGCAACCGTACGAGCAAATTACTTCTGTCATCTGAACTAACAGTCGCTCGCTGGTGTTTCTTATGTCATCTGAAGTCTGAACTAACAGTCACCATTGTTTCTTATGTCATCTGAACTAATAGTCGCTACCTGTTTCTTAATTTTCAGATGGGATTATGTTCAAAATGGTGAAGAAATAGCTAAAGATATTGACCGGATGGATGCTTTTCAGAAAGCTTTGACAACATGGGGAAGATGGGTTGATTCTGAAGTGGATACAACTAAAACTAAAGTCTTTTTTCAAGGAATTTCTCCTTCACATTACAAGTACATTATCAAATTCTTCCTTCTTTTTTTTTTTTTTCTTCCTTCTGAAACAACAAAACTAAACAACCATTTATAATGATGTTCTTTTCGTGTCGAACCAGTGGGACAGAATGGCATGAACCAGGAGTGACAAATTGCGCGAACCAAACCGAGCCAGTAACTGGAACTACTTACTCTGCAGGTCTACCATTGGCATCAATTGTTTTAGAAGAAGTTTTGAATGGTATAAAAAAACCAGTTCATCTGTTGAATATCACAAATCTTTCACAGCTTAGAAAAGATGCACATCCAAGCTCTTTTAATGGATTTAAAGGCATGGATTGTACTCATTGGTGCATTGCTGGACTTCCTGATACTTGGAATCAACTTCTTTACACAGCTCTTGTCAATTAACTACAGAGAAAAAAATTATTCTATTTTTGCTATATTTTTTTTTTACACAGTCAAGAAAGAAATAGAAATATCATGGGATATTTTTTTTTTTGAGATTAGAAATATTATGGGATATGATTTGATGTAATTTGACTAATTCTTTGATTTTGTCAATGGTTATAACTGGTAATAGCCTTTTTGATTCATTTATGTTTTCTATGTTTGTGGGTTTTTGTAATTTTGAGGTTTTGATTGGAAAGATTCCAACTTTTTTGCTTAATTAGCACTGTAATTATACAAGGAAAAGGATACTTAACTATTGCACAACAGATTCACAGAGACAAAAACTTCCCTTTAAGCAAAGATTATCACTTTAGGCCTGAAGCTGAGTTCATGCTTAGCATGAAAATTGTTCCTTTGAAGCGAAAAAAAATACTAAATCCTTTGCTTAGAAATGAAGCAACACTGGCCTATTGTCCCTTTAAAACTCAACAATTCTATTCAATCTGCTAAAATATGGCTTCTTTAGTTTGTCAAACTGTCTTCACCCTTCATTTGATCGTGTTTGCATCATTTTTCAGCACCAGTCATGGAGTCTTCTACGAAGAATTAGCTGAAGGAATTACAATAAAGCGCCAAGAAAAGACAACGCATCTTCATTTCTACTTTCATGACATTGTCAGTGGGAAGAATGCTACTGTTGTAAAAATTGCAGGACCCCCAAATGGTACCTTCGGTAATACAATGATGATGGATGATCCATTAACAGAAGAACCTGAGATTTCGTCGAAGCTAATTGGAAAAGCTCAAGGACTATATGCCATGGCTGCTCAGAATGATTTTGCATTGTTAATGGTTGTGAATTATGCATTTACAGATGGTCCGTACAACGGAAGCAGCATTAGCATTCTCGGGAGGAATCAAATATTTAACGACGAACGAGAAATGCCTGTCGTTGGTGGAAGTGGGAAATTTAGGCTCGCTCGAGGCTATGCTTTGGCACATACAGTTCAGATTGACATGCGGACTGGGGATGCTACTGTTGAATATAATGTTTATGTAACACACTACTGAATTAGCAAATAAATTGGAAGATCAGTAGCTATTATTGATTTTATTTTTCTTATATATTTATAAATGTTAGGTTTTAATGATTCTATCTTCAAATTGTTATAGTTGTTCTTCCTATGAATGGCTACAAAGAAGACTAATTGTTACTTTAAAAAACTAATTAGTAAAACAGCTAATTTCGCAGAATAACCAAAACAACAAAATAACATGAAACGATATGAATGTCGAGCAGGATGGAACCTTTTGATAGATAAAACTAATGTCATCAACTAATGCTTACATGAATCCTGAACCAAGATTAGAAAAAGAATTCTCAATTATTCACACCCAAATTTGGAAATTTAAAATGGACTTCATGAGTTATTCAAATAATTCAAGTCAGGAGCTTATGATATTCAGCTAGCTTCCTGTGGAATTCTGTCCGCTATTAATTACCACTATGGCAAACAAGAGGAAAAGCAGAACACACAATTTTCTGAGTTTCAAATGACACAAAAGGGGTCCATTGATGACCCCTCAATTTCATACATAGGTCCACTACCAACTTTAGCTCTATGGACCTGAGCTGAACTTGCAAGGAAAGCTTTGATGGCACTGATAAAAAAATAAGGCAACTTAGCTTTGATTGTGAAGAAAGCAAGCAAGAAAGCATGTGCAGAGCAGAAACATGGGCCTCAGCTTAGCTTAATGGCATCCTATAAATGAAATCTATTCAAAACACCAGAAAACAACTATCATGGCTACCTTCTCTGTTTTGTGTTTCTTTGTTTTTATCTCTACGCTCTTCAGCATCCTTGATGGCAAATTCTCGGAGCAATTCCCCGCAGCCATATCCACAAAGCGAATGGAGAAAATGACTTGTCTCCGCTTCTTCTTCCACGACATCATGAGTGGAAAGAACTCGACAGTCATCTTTGTAGGAGGACCGGTGAGTAAGATTGCCAATACGTTTGGCAGCACTTTCATGATAGATGACCCTTTAACAGAAGGACCAGAACCAAGTTCAAAGCTAGTTGGAAGAGCACAGGGAATATATGGATTGGCTTCTCAACCTCAACATGATGCTGGATTGCTTATGGTTATAAATCTTGCATTTCTAGAAGGAATGTATAATGGAAGTACCTTAGCTATTTTGGGTCGAAACTCGATTCTCACCAGAGTGAGGGAAATGCCAGTAATTGGAGGGACGGGGCTTTTTCGATATGCTCGAGGATATGCGTTGGCAAAGACTGTGACATTCGATCAGAAGACAGGAAATGCTGTTGTTGAATACAATGTGACTGTTCTTCACTTCTGAATGTTACCTCCAATGTTTTCCTCAAAACAAATGCGATGTCCAATTTCTGATATCATTTCTTTGTTTTTCTATTTGTTTCATGAGAAAGTGTTTAGAACTTCCTCTGTACTGTTTTTCAAGAGTTATTTGTAAAGTTTTAGTATTCTATAATATGTTTCATGAATTTTATTATTGTAGAAAAGGAAAGAAAGTAGGAAATTTGCGAAAACAGAAAGCCAAGTTATTTAAACTTTTTTTCTTCAAACACTATGCAATTGCAGACAAAAACTGGTACATCCTTTATACACAAAACATCCAAAAAAAGGAAGAACAAAAATAAAAATGAAAAAAGGAAATCTGCACGCAGTAAACAATAATCTCGCAATCATTCATACCTCCTAAATCTCCAAGCAGATACCGAAAAAAGGGGTCTATCCTGCCAGCAAATAAACAAATATCCATTATCTTCTTTAATCTTGTATCCATCATATCCATAACTCTGTAACAACGCGCTAGCCAAAAGCATTCCATGGTAGCTAAGAGGAACTCTGCCAAACCCAGAAAGCTCCAGTCTTAAAATCCATTTCTCTAGCTTTTCATGCCTCTCCTTTCTATCGGTTCCCTCGCATGCAATTATGTTCTTAATTTCCTCCCCAAATAGCATCTTTTCAATCTTTTGTCGCTCTACTAAAGCTCTTGTTGTAGTGGTGGATTCGGAGCAATCAAAAACCGCAGCATAAAAGTTCAACGCTTCTGTAACCCTCTCCATTAAAGTGAAACCATTATGGTTTGCTTCCTGCTCAGTTATCACCATCAGTTTCGGCGAAAGACCCCATAGGGCACTTAGAAAGCTGCCCATCTTTGGCGAAGGAGCTAGAGATAGTGGAGACAATGCTGAATCAGGACTTGCATTGCAAACATGGACCAAATCTTTCTCAAGCCACTCCCCTAAAGTACGTTGGTTTTTGCCCATCTGCAAAGCTCTCTGAAAGTGTTTCGCGTTTGCATTTTTTGACACTGATGGTGAGCTTCGTCTATGCATTTCATCATCTATGGCCAAAAGGGTGTGTAGCTGAAGAACAGAACTGATAGCAAGAGCTTCTCCCGTCTTTCGCAAACTTTCAATATCAAGATCTTCTAGTTTGCTTACTATAGGATTGAACTTAAAAGGAATATCTAACTTCTCAGCTTCTTCCTGCAGCCGAGGAGCCATTTGGTCTAACACTTCTTTCTGTTCATGAATAGCAGTAATTCTCAAATGGGGCGGACCTTCTGGTCGTTGACTCAATGTCTGAAGAAGATTGACCCACTGTGCAGGTTCAGATGAATTGAGATCAATAATATGTATCATCTTCTCCCCTTCCATTGCTTCTACAATAGCCTGATTTGTGATCACATATGCAAGCTTTAAGAAGGGGAAAAGCTCAAAGAATAATCTCCGAACAAGAATTTCCTCAGAAACCAAAGATCTTTTGGTAAAAGTGAGCGCTCTATGCAAACCTGGCCAGCCTTTTTTAAGAATCCTATCAGCAAGTGCCTCAGTAAAGTAGGCAGCGATTCGCTGAACGGTATCACCATCAGCAGAGGCTAGGTGGGAAATTTGCTCAAGAGTAATATTTGCATTCTCAACACTACCAGCAGCTACATGATTTGCACAAGCAAGAAGAAGATGAAATAGGTACAGACCCCTCTCTTCAGATTTCATCTCTCTCATCCATGGGTATGGTGATCCATATCCCGGCGAGAGCGACATCCAGGGAAAGAACTGAAGAGGTGATGAAGTTACCGATGATGCTCCATCGTCTTGAGCCATTTTCTGCCATTAACAATTTAAAAAAAAAACACTCAATACTTCATAGATACCAATCGGGTTTTAAATGTAATTATCCAGAGGTAGTCCAAACATTAGTAATAGTATTGATCATACTATTATTCATTCACAAAGGAATGAAGAAAAACGCAGCAGATATTCTAATTTTTCTGCTAGGAGTTCACATTTTCATATGTTAAAACTGGAACTTCTAAGTTCTAAGAACAAAAGTAAGGAATCAAAAGAGATTGTTTGCTTCAAACAGATCATATCAGAGTTTCAAGTCATTGACTATTGCAGATTATAAAGTCAACAAAACATCATTCTCCTTCCAAGTTCCAACATTTCAACTCGATTGGATAAACTGCTTAAGAAAAAAGTAAGAAGAAAGATTGAATTTTTACGGTAGCATAGATAGAGCCACTTTAAAGCTGAAAAAAAAAAACTCTGTTTCTCACTCTCCTCCAGAGCATTTACGGAAACTATAAAACTAAAAAAGATATTTAATTCAAACTCCAAAGAACATAAAAAGCCAGTGTTTCTCCATTTTCAATTCAAAAACTTCACTTCTAATGTTTTGCAACATTTTCTCACGAACCAAACAGAGCATTAGTCCAAACTACATAACCGTTAAAAAAAAAAAAAAAAGCTTTTATGCAAAGAAACACATAAAGCTTAAGTCTTTTTTCGCCAAAAATACTAAAAGCAAGTTCAAAAGTGTCTTCCTTGTAAGAGAATTAAAAAAGGTAAGGAATCAAATCACGAAACAGAAACAAGGGATTACCAGAGAAAGTTCACTGGTCCCGCCAACGAATCACAGTTGAAAATCGTGAGAGAATTCAAATTCGCAAGTGGGTTATAAAATTCAAGGAGAATCAAAGAAACCCCTTGAGAAAATTTTAAATCTTGGTAACCAAATTATTCTAATCCATGAAAACAGGGTTAAGAATTCAGAGGAAGGGTTTGTGGGCTAGGGTTTAGTTTACTGCAAAATCAGCAGTGAAGTTTGAAATTAAAGGGTCTTGTCTTCAAGGACTTTTTCCATGGCTGCGTTGGCGACAATACAAGAGGTTGTTTTTGTCGTCATTTGTTTTGTTGTCCCTTGAAGGGATCAGAAGAATATGGAATTTCTCGAAATACAATACAGAGAGAGAGAGAGGTAGAGAGAGAAATAGAAAGAGAGAGATTTTTTCTCTCTAAGATATTGTAACGTAACGTGCATTTAGTTTAGTCTTTTTCTCTCTCTATAGATACTTTGTTTGTTTGTTCCAAATTCTCTCTCTAAGTTTGAGTTCTTTTTGTCAGTATATGGAGTGGAAGGGGAATAAGAGCTGGCCAAAAACTTGGTTTTATGCTCAAACAATACAAAAGTCCAAACATGCCCTAACAAAACAAAGCAACACACTTTGTTGTTGCTTAGTGGGTGATAGTGGGTATTGCAAGGTCTCTAAACAAATGCCAACAAAACCCTAATTTTGTTTTCTTCCTTCCATATCCACTTGGTGCTTTCTTCTTATCAATACTTACTAGGAACAAAAAGACAACAAGCCTTTTGGAAAATGCCATTACTAGATAGAAGCTTTTAACTTTTGGTATGGAGTCTTTCCTAAGTATTCTTGGAATATCTCTCTCTACCTATGCCCCTCATTCCTTTCTTTTTTCTAACTTCTAAACTAATGACTTCCCTTTCATTTTTTTTAATGGAATTACCCATAAATTCCTATGGTTGGTGTTATAATTCCATTGGTTAGAGTTTAACAAGCTTAAGTGTATCCTTCCATGTAAATTTTAAATTTTTGAAATTTAATTCCAGACCCATAAGTAGTATTCAATAATACGTATTAGAAACTTATAACTAAATATAAGTTTTTTTTTTTTGACAATAACTACAGTGTTTCAAGTTTATAGATCTGACCAAATTTTATTAGCGTTCAGAAAGTCTCCAAAGAGAATTTATAATAATAATAATAATATTCTGAATAAAATTTTGATAAGAATTGTTGGAATATATCTCTCTATCTAATGCCCACATTGGTTGTTAATGTAAACAAAATGCTTTTTGTTGTTCTATAATATATAACCCTTAATCGAAGCCACATTACATGGGTTAGTGCAATACCACATCATCAAATACACAAAATCTACTAGTGGAGATTACTAGAAAACATATAAATATATTTGATACCCACTCAACCATATCTCATTGTTTTTATCACTTTTTTTCTTTATATATTTTGGTGATGGTGATAATAAATAATAATAGTGTGAGTGGCCACCATTACGGCTACATGTTTTTGAATTTGCATTACCAAATTCTATATATATATATATTCTTTTTATAATTATATCTTTTATTGAATGGCATTTAAAAAAATTGGGAGAAATGTGAAAATATGACATGTTTAAGGAAATGTCTGCCATACTTTCAACAAACTTTTAATGGATACTACTTCACATATATACAATCTTCCATGTTCATGTGAAATTATATATATTAACTCCGTTCTTAAAATAATGAGACTTTAGAATTAGGACAATTATGACTTTTGTCTTGTAGTGGATACAATTTATCTTTAGTGCATTTGGAATTTATTTTTTATATTGAGTGGATGTAAGTTATTAATTTTTAGGATACAATGAAAAGAAAATTATAAGAAAAAATAATGGTGAATAGTAAAAGTCTCGTTATTTTAAGAACGATAGTATATATTTACATGGAAGGAATATACCATAAGTATATTTTTAAGAATCATACTATAAATCTTGTAAAACTTTTTTCGTAATCCCCGTACTAATTATTATCTCATACTAATCTAAATTTTACATATTGTACTTTTGTTTTTGAAACTAATAAACTTTAATAGTACGAAATTAATTATGAGTCGGATAGATATCATATTTTGGCATTGAAAAATTTATTAGCCAACTACAAGACAACTCAAAGCATTTATAAAATTAGCAACATAAATATAAATTTGGCCCTACTTATCAAGTTTCTTAGTAATGTGATCCATTTAGGAGTATGCTAATACTACTATTTAATTATTTTTGTTGTCCAAAATGCTAGTCAAACTAGGGTATTTTGTTTTTTCTATATATCCAAGTGTTTTTCTTAATGATATGCAATAATTTTAAGCAAGCATTTTATGTTTTCGGTATATAATAATATAATACTTCCTCCTATAAAATATATATATATTTTACAATTTATTATTTATTTTAATAATACTCCTTGTGGTGAGCATAATAAACCGCAAACCACAACCGAACTGAAAATTGGATAACCGAGTGTTTTTGTTCGGTATGCGGTGCTAGAAGTCTAGAAACTGATTGGTTCGGTTCGATGTTTAATTCTGAATGTCAGAGAATCGAATCGAAAACTGCACCTATCATATAAAACTACACCATTTTAGGTACTATATTATGTAGTAATTTTTCTTGTATACTATTAAAATATTAATAAATAATAGATTTTAAAAATTAGATAAACATTTGAGTGAAGAGTATATGGGTTTAATATAATAACTACCGTTTCTTAATATTTGTAAAAGTGAGAGTTGAGACATTTATTATCGTGGGACAGAAGGAGTATTTTTCAGAAAGTCATGTTGTGAAATTAAAATATTATAATATATGATAAAAGAATTTGAAATATTTTTTAGTATAGGGTGAAAAAATAAATTTGCTTATAATATAATTATAACCGCATAATTGATACTTCAAACCTAAATGTCTAATTTTGTAAAACTCATAGCAATCTTATAAGAGCAGCCAATCAAATCCTAGGTCTCTTCTCCAATAATGTCCTATGTTTATTTGATTGAAATGAATGAAATGGAGGTGGGTAGTTGGTCGGAATGAGTAATCAATATCTTACTTACTACCAATATCCAATCCTTAATTTTCTAGTGTTAAATTTGTAGTTCATTGGTTCCAAGTCTTGAGTCCAACATTTAATTTGGGACCAAGACTATAGTTGCTAGTAGTATTTTTTTCCACTAAAATGTTAGGATGAGCAAATAGTCGGACTATTCAATTTGTTATAATGAGCACTTTATTTTCTAATGATTCTTTCTCAAAATTTGTTGGGATTCTAAATTGATTTTTCTTCTAGAATGTTTAGCAGATTTTTTAGAGCAACCCATTTAGATCTTAATTAAGTTTGATAGGTGTATCCTATCCAATACAAATATCATCTATTTATTGTAATTTAAGGAAATGGAGTTGGGTTGTTGGGTTCAATGAGTGATAACTTATTAAATACAAAAAAAATGTTTAGTGTTTGGAATTCTATACTCTTGTCTTTTTTTACCAAGTTTTCTTTCTTTATTATGAATACTGAATCTCATATATGAATTCTATTATATTTCGCAAAATTAGCTGTTTACACAGCTATTATTTATTTGTATTAGTTGTTTATAAAATGTTATAAAATAAAAAAGTTTAGTGTTTTAAAGGAAAAAACAGTTTTTAGCATTTTAAATAGTCAAAACCGTAAAAAATATTAAAAATTATTATCGAACATAGTATTTTCTCATCAAATACATGGACATTTTTTTACTCAAAATTTCATTTTGCATAGGAAATTAAGCATTAAGTGAATATTTCTTGTACATTTAATTATGTTTGTGGTATATCATTGTAAATTTTAAGAATTGAGACTTACGAGATATAATTTAACATTATGCTGTTTACAATCGTACAAAATTTTGGAAAAACAAAAATTGAAACGCGTCAACTATATATATGTACAGAACTAATACTAATTAATGGGACCTATAAATATAAAATAGTAAGTGATGTGAGGGGCAAAAGACATCATATTCTCATCTACAACCTTAATTTGGAGCATATTGATGATGGGTGTTTGGATTTTTTACTAGATTCAACCAATATTTTAGGATTTGAGGGTTTTTGTCTGAAATGGCTACGGTCTTAACAAAGTATAATGAAGGTGTTTTCAAGGCAAAACATTATGTAATTTAGTGGGGTTTTGGGCATAGTTTAAAGGTATCATTTTCCATCACAAGTAAGTTAAAATGTGTTAAAAACAAAAACTACTTAGGTAAAAAACACAAACTTAGCCAATTTGTATGGGTAAAAAACAAAAGAAAATGGACCCACAAGAATGTTTGATTTGTTTAAATTATGAAATGGGAGTTTGGGTAATTAGTCTAACTTTGCTTAATTTGGAGGTATACTCTTTGTTTGTATGTGAAGATGCCAAAGTTGGAATTAATTAATTAATTAATAAGAAGTTAGTGCATAGGAAAAGAAGAATCAAACAAGATCTCATGTAAGTGATTAACATTTGTTTGATTAGTAAATTAAGAAGTTAAAAATTGGGATTTTGGAAAGCCCATTTTTATGTTCATTTATTATAAAAAGTAGCCCATTAATCAATTTCCTAACTTGTATATGGATTCAATGTTGAAACTCATAAGTTAGTCCAAAAGGATTCAGCCCAATTCCTTGGACTAGATGCAAATTCCAGCTGCAAAAAATAATTTTCCAGCTGTATCAGTCATGATTTAGACTGGAAAAAATGATTCAGAGGTGATTCCGGTCAGAATCAGGTATAATCCAAGAGTTTTCCATTGAGTTTCGACCGGAAATCATGAAGACCGCCGCAAATCACCTTAAAAAGGGATGCCAAAACTGTTTGTACACTCAACGTATACCCTCCATACACTTAAAGCAAAAAATAAAAAAAAAAAGGTCTTTTTGGCTATTATTCCAAATTTTGTATCCTAAAAAGGTGAAGGGTGAAGCTTCAATTTGTTTTCATAACCATTCACTTTCAAACACCAACTTCTGATTAACATGGATTTAAATTGGACAACATTAATAAGAGCAGCTCTCAATGTCAAATTATTTATTTATTTACTAGTTTGGTATATAAATTTAGATTATAAAACATCGTGTTTCTTTTGAGATTTATTAAAAGGCTAACAACCTGGAGTAAATTTTTGGAGGAATCAAACTCAAAATCTCCGCTTCCTATTACACAAAGACAAATGAAAAAATTAACTAAACTACGTCTAGTTAGCTAGGTATTGCAAATTCCTTTAATTCTTTGATTAAGTATTAATATTAAACAAAGTTAGGTTCTTTAGAAATCCTCAAGCAAATCCAAAATATAATAATAATATAAGCCCTTTGCACAAAGAGTGTTATTTTAGCCATATATGCAAGGGTGTGCCTTTCTTTCTTTCTTTCTAAGTTATTATTAACAAATTTTAAAAGAAGAGTTGACATTACTTTGCAATGGCTTTGTATATGATAATTTAACTTTCCTCCTTCTAATATTAATTAATAACAATTAATTATACTTAGATCTAATCCCACTCTCCAAAGGAATATTAGTATATACTTAATTAATTGTGCATCATTAGTTAACAAACCTTCTAACTCAAAGTAAACTATTTTTGCAATGTATGATTTTTGTTGTTACCGCCAAAACCCTCTTTTATTATATAGATATATAGATTTTTGCCGTTTAAGATCTCATAAACAAAATATCACTTTCATTTGGATCCCTTTTTTCAATTGTTATTGTAATTAATCATTAGGCAAATCAATTCTATTTTAATTAGCATAATCTTTCTTAGACCAAGTTTTTGTATTTTTCTATATATTACCGTCACTTACATAATACAACTGTTAGCATTTTGATCGATCGAAATATTAAAAATTACTTGAAAAACTATTATAAAACACAACAAAGCATCGAAACATGAATATTATAAGAAAATGAAACGATAAAGTTTGGATTTTTCACTAAAAATTACTAAATGCAATTAGAATGGTCTAGTTAATAAGACTTATGATAACGATTTCCTATTCATTTCTAAACACAAAAATATTAATTAATTTGAAGGCATAAAAAAGTAAGAAAAATAAATTTAAAGGGACAGTTAGGCACCTCCCTCTTTATTGTCAAAAAACTATAAACCATACATAAATAATAAATCCAACAGCAACAAGAGAAGAAAACCTCAAATTCCCATTTTTCAGAAACTTCAATTTCATCAAAAAAATGTGTCCTAATAAGTTCTTCTTCATCTTCTTCTTCTTCTTCTTCTTCTTCCCTTCTACTTCCTTTTCATATTCATTACCTCCAAGCATTTCGAAATCAATAATAAACCACCAGAATTACACTGGAATATCAAACTTCAGAGTGTTGAATAGAAGAGCTTTGATTGAATGTCCTTTTAAACATAAAAACCCATTTGCTCAAATCAATGTAAGTTCTCCAAATTCTCCTCTTTCCAATGAAGAATTCGTTATTGTAACTGTTTCTGGGATTTCTCATCCTGCCAAAGATCATTGGGTTGCCATGATTTCGCCTTCTAATTCTGAGTACGTAATTTTTTTTTCCTTTACTTTACTTTTTATTACGTAAAAATATATAGCTAGCGTTAAAAACTACTTAAAAAGCTACTCTACACGCAGTGTGAATGGTTGCCCTACGAGAGAACTTGAATATGTGCAGACAGGTGATATTAGTTATCTTCCACTACTCTGCCATTATCCTGTCAAGGTGTGCTTTTTCTATCTTCCTTTTTCTATCATATTTGGCAAAGTGAAGCTTATTTATATAAATTTAATGTTATAGAAAAAGAGTGTCATGTGGTGTGGGGATATATAGTTGAAATTTATTGTATAGCACACACCCTTTACCAACCTATACATTCAATTAATTTATCAATTGCCAAACCCATTTTTTCCCCCCTTTCACATTTATGTTTGTGGACACAAAAAGATTCACTTTCATGTAATGTTATTTTATTTCAAAAAAACTGTCTTTGGCTAATTTTTAAATAATTTTTAACGGTTTTATCAGTTAAAATGTTAAAAGATATTTTTTTTAGTATTCGCTAAAGTAAATTTTGATATAATTTTAGTTATTTAAGTAGCGTTTTATTATTTTTTAGCTTTTAAGCTTTTGTTACAATCAGCTAACAATTATTGAATTGAATTATATTATGACATTATTTTAAAAGTAATATTATTTAAACAACATTATATTTAACATAATTCTAGAAACTTGGAGAACTATAGTTTTTTTGGCTTAAAAATAAATACATATCCATCTGATGAAAAAGTATCTTGATAATTGTGGAGGAAATGAAACAGTGTGTAGGGTAGGGGGGTTGAAAAAGAAATTTGGGTGTGTATGAAATTGAAAAGAAAATACAGAAACTGAAACTGAAAGTGGTAACCAACAAAAAATTTGCACGTTAAAGAAATTCAAAATCTGCACGCAACTTAAGGATACACAGCTTTTTGACGTTGCTCTTCTCCTAACTCTTATTTATTCATCTTATCTATAATCATCAATGCATTTTTATAAATATTCACCTAAATTTTTTGGTACAATTAATAATAAATTTGCCTTTTCAATTTGTACATTTACTTGCTATCTGTAATGTGATTTTAATTTATAGGTAGATATATTTTGAAGAAACTGATGAGATACCGGTTGTGTTTCGGCAACAATTTTTGGAATAATATAGTTTTTAGTTGGTTAAATAGTGTTTTATAAAAGTTTAAGGGGGTGTTCGGCAAAACTGGGTGTTTACGTAGCTTTTAATTGCTTCAATAACTGTTTGTAGTAATTGTTTATAGAACGGTAAAAGTTAAAAGGTTTAGCATTAGTAAAATCTACTTCGAAACTGTTACAAACACAACCTACACAGCTAAACTCTACCCAAATGTATACATAATTTTGTTTTTTCCTTATTTGAGTTCACAAAGAAAGAAAAATTCAAGAGATTAAACTTTGAAACTGAATTAATCTTGAACTTGCAGGCACAATTTGTGAGCAATGATCCAGGCTATCTAAAATGCAAGAAAAAAAAATGCAGTGCTACTTTAATGTTTCATGTGATCAATATCAGAACTGATATTCAATTTGTTCTGTTTGGTGGTGGATTTGATACCCCTTGCATTTTGGCCAACCTTAGTATTCCCAGGAAATTTGCCCATCCAAACCATCCATTATATGCACATATTTCAACTACAGATTCTTCAGCAACATCAGTAAGCATCTTTTTCCCTTTTTCTGTCCTTTTATCGTGGGTTTATCATGTCCAATGGATTCTAACTAACGCGACTCTCTTAGTATGGTACTTTTCGTATACTTTTTTAAGCTAAAGTTTCAACTTTGGAGCAGATGAGAGTAACATGGACTAGTGGAAGCAATGAAATTCAGTATGTGGAATATGCAAATGGAAAAGTAGCACCATCACAAATTACTACATTTTCTCAGAAAGATATGTGTAGTAAGTGAATTTTTTTTTCTATTATGTTTATTTTTGGTTTAAAAGCCTATTACTATTGATATTTTTTAGAATAATCAAGTTAATTGTGTTTCTGAACTTGATTACTGTAGCTTCTGCTCTTCCTAGTCCTGCTACGGATTTCGGATGGCATGATCCTGGATACATTCATTCTGCAGTCATGAAAGGTCTAAAGCCTTCAACTACCTTCAGTTATAGATATGGAAGGTATTACTTTTAGACCACTTTCTACAAAATTAGCTGTTTTAATAACGATTAGCTGATTCAGTTGAGTGGAAGATTGTAAAATAAGTATGGAACTTTAACTTCCAGTGACTCAGTTGGATGGAGTGAACAAATACAGTTTCGGACACCACCTGCCGGAGGATCAAATGAAGTTAGATTTCTTGCCTATGGAGACATGGGAAAGGCGCCACGAGATCCTTCAGTCGAACACTACATTCAACCAGGGTCAATATCAGTGGTTGAAGCAATGATTGAGGAGGTGAGAACTGGGAATGTAGATTCAATCTTCCACATTGGAGATATAAGCTATGCAACAGGTTTTTTAGTTGAATGGGACTTTTTCCTTCACCTTATAAGCCCATTGGCTTCTAAGGTGACTTATATGACTGCAATAGGAAATCATGAAAGGTATGTATAGTGCTCCCATTGACTTAATTGGAAACTGATAGAAGATTCGACGAGAACTATTCCTCTGACCCATTTTTTGGTTTTCAGGGACTATATAGGTACAGGATCTGTATATATAACTCCTGACTCAGGTGGAGAATGTGGAGTTGCTTATGAAACCTATTTTCCAATGCCAACTGCGGCGAAAGATAAACCTTGGTACTCCATCGAGCAAGGAAGTGTTCATTTCACTATCATTTCTACCGAGCATGGTTGGACTACAAATTCTGAGCAGGTAGCATTTCAGTCTTCACTTTGATTAATATTCTTTCTGCAAGTTGCAACTGATCATATATATGATATGCAACTTTGATCTTTAACAGTATCAATGGATGAAAAAGGATATGGAATCAGTTAACAGAAAGAAAACTCCTTGGTTAGTTTTTGCAGGGTAAGCTAAGGTTTCTGTCAGAACTAATTTACATTCTTTATTGAAAATAAGCCAAGGTTTCTCAAATTCTTGAGCATGAACTGCAGACACAGACCCATGTACTCATCTGATTTTTCGAGTGTTGATCAAAGGTTCGTCAATAATGTGGAGCCACTGTTGCTACAGAACAAGGTTAGCTACTGAGTCACTTAGAAAAGTTATCAATGTTGTTGGAACCAAACTGGACTGACAAATGATCTGGTGCAATTATATAGAAATCGGTTTAAATCGGATAGATCATGTCAGTTTGACCAGTTCCTGTGGTTGTCTGGTCCAAGTTCAACAACAATGCTAACGGCTAAGTTATGAATTAGTTGGATTGTTGTAGTGATTAACATCAATCAATGCTTGTGTATAGGTTGATTTGGTGCTTTTTGGTCATGTTCATAATTATGAAAGAAGCTGTTCTGTTTACAAAAACAAATGCTTGGGAATTCCAAGGAAAGATCAAAATGGAATAGACACTTATGATAACAACAATTATACAGCACCAGTGCATGCTGTTATTGGAATGGCTGGTTTCACTTTGGACAACTTCTCTTCCAATGTAAGATAAATCAACTCATCTTTAAGTACAAATCATTAAGAAAAACTTACTCCTAACTCCATCCATGGTGGGTGAACAGGTTCCTGAATGGAGTTTGAAAAGGGTATCTCAGTTTGGGTATGCAAGAGTGTTTGCAAATATGGAAGAGCTCAAATTAGAGGTTAGTTTAATGCAAAATTTACAATTTTTAACCTCCTGTTGGTATGACTCGCGGTCTCTTGTTTTGCAGTTGGTGAATGCTAAAACAAGACAAGTTGAGGATACTTTCCAGATCATCAAGAAACAAACAAGCTAGATTGTTCTTCTTTTCCATTATTGTTTTATTAGATTACAACATGAGATTATACAGAAATCCAAAGAAATAGCATCAAATTTCATAGAATTGTGTTTTTCATATTTCAGAAAAAGAATCCTGTTCACTGCAAAACCAACTTCCAATGTTAGCTCACATATAACCTACAACCACACACACATTCCTTTCATAGTAATTTTGTATAAAATGTTTATTTATAGAGCAAAATGCAACTCTGTATTTAGCCCTATGGATGAAAAGTATGAAATCCCACATCAAATGTTGACGTAGTTGACAAATACTAGTTACATGAATCATTTTGCACGTTTGGAAGATTCGTTTATCCTCACAAGGAGGAATGCAAAAAAGATCCCACCATATGATATATACACGTTAAACCAACTAACTACTTCGTCAACGTGACCCCACACAAGAGTTAATGGTAATTTTTCCAAGTCAATTGGAAAATGTTCTTACTACCAGTGGTCATTCCCTCAAATCAATTGGAAAATGTTCTTAGCATCAATATCACCATCCCTTCATTGTCAGATGATCATGCAAGTAAAAGGACAAAATGAATCAAATCTTTAAGTTGAAACATTGAGTCAGTAATTTGAAACAGGTACCCCTAGTAGAAGCATTTTACATCCCAGAAGGCAAAAAGAAGTTCAAGTAATTATCATATAAAACAATTGTCTGAAAATCTAAACAGCAAAGAAATTATCTGAATGATGATAATAGTAAGAATAATGTAAACAAAAATCAGTCTGAAAGCACTCAACATTTGCCATTTAACATTTCTAATCCTGCGGTTGGAAATTGTTTAACACATAAATAGAGAGACTAATCCTCGTCTTCAATGACCTTGGTGCCAAGACCTTTCAATCCTTCTGGTGGGATTTCTGTGACGGTGACAAGAGAATAGAGCTCTTCTTTGGCATCTTCGTCATCATTCCTCTTGCGAGCAATACGAACTCTGATCCTCTTTGGTACACTACGGATCCCTCTGCTCCAGATGTGCTTGTTCAGCTTGACATCCACTCTCACATCCTTTGTACCCATAGCCTTCTGAGCAAACTTCCTGATCTCTTTAATGGCTTTTGGTGCCTTCTTCTTGAAGGTGCTATTTTCCAAAAGTTTAACAATCAATCAATGCAAAATAATTAAAAGATGCAAGCTTGACAGCTTAAAGATTTGCACACGTACAACATTTCCGCATTCAATTAGTAAAATAGAAAAAATGAACTAATCAACTAATTAAAAAAAGCCCATCAACTAATCGAGAAACATGATACTAATTATCAATTCATGACAAGACTCTGCGGCATTGAACGAGGATGGATCAACATACTTGAGGCTCTATAGATGCGTATTCAATCAGTAATATAAGCTAAGCAATACTTGAACAATGTCAAAAATTTAATCACAGCACCTAATCATGATACTAATCCTCATTCAAGTAAATTAGTAACATGATTCCACTGCCTATTAACCATAATTACCAACTCTCGGCTTCAATTTTCACAAAGTAGTACCAATACAAATTATACAATACAATACAATACAACCGATGCTTTGCCCCTTAAAATGATCATTTTGCAACCTAATTGACCATAACAATAATTCGCCAAAAGCAATAATCTTTTAATCTACAGAAACCAAACCAACCCCAAACAATTTTCCACTAACCAAACATACCCATTAAACTCAGAAATTCAATAGATATTCATCGAACTGACAAAGCAGCAGCATAGCGAACAAACCAACCATGGATAAAGATTAAAAAATACTTTTCAAGAAAAAAAAATTAAAAGTAAGAAAGACAGAAGAATTACCAGCCATGCAAGCGCTTGTGGAGGTTAATAGTGTATTCTCTAGTAACCACCTCCTCCTTTCTCCCCTTTGTCTTCTCCACCATTTTCGCTCACTTTATTTCCACTACCTGCATTCAGTAACCAACATGTCACTATATCGATGGCTTTTACACTGTATCAATCGAGATTCAATCAAATACCTCAGATATTAGGAGAAACGGAGAAGAAGAATACCTAAGACAGATATGGATAGCAGAAGGAAAGAGACGATCTACGATTTTAGGGTTGAAATAAAATGGAGCATAAAACCCTAGATTTGATTTTAAATTACGTTTTTAACCTTGTGTAAATGTTGTGGACTGGGCTTAGGCTTACCCGACCCACGGCCCGTAGCACCACTGTCTATCTATCTACCTCCTCCTATTATATTAGATTCCCAAAACCCTAACCCTAATTTTCTTCTTTTATCTCTTTTCTCACCGTTCATATCATCAGAAGCAAAGCAAAACCATGGGTACAGCTCTACACTTTTTCATCTATTTAGCTTCGACGGAGCTAATATGGCGTCGTTCTAATCTAATGTTGGATTCGATTTGCAGGTAAAGTTCACGGATCTTTGGCTCGTGCTGGCAAAGTAAGAGGTCAGACCCCGAAAGTAGCTAAGCAGGACAAGAAGAAGAAGCCACGTGGTCGCGCTTACAAGAGGATGCAATACAATCGCCGTTTCGTCACCGCCGGTAATCTCTTCACTTCATCTATATCCAGAAAGTTTCTCTATTTATGCAATTTGGTTATGTGTTGACTTGTTTTAATTAGTTAATTAATTACTCAGTCAGCTGATAAATGCAAAGAAATTATTAAATTCAAAGCTCTATCTTAAATTCAATGGACAAAATACAGGATCTTATTGATATGTGGTTCATTAATTCATCTTGCAACTTTGTTTTTGATAATAAGGATTTTGGGTTTTAGTTACTGTATATGATAGTATGATTTTGGATGAAATGATCAAATTATCAAATAGACAACACGTTTTTAATTGATTTCTGAAATAGAACTCGGGGACCAAATAGTAGTAACCTCTTGGTTGGTTGGAGGCTAAATATATTCACGGTGAAATAGAATCCATTAATGGCTTGATATGTGGTTCATGAATTCATCTTGCAACTTTGTTTTTTATAATAAGGATTTCTGGGTTTTGGTTACTGTATATGATAGGGTGATTTTGGATGAAATGTTCAAATTATCAAATAGACAAAACACGTTTTGAATTGATTTTTGAAATAGAACTCAGGGACCAAATAGCAGTAACCTCTTGGCTGTTGGAGGCTAAAAATATTCATGTTGAAATAGAATTCATTGATGGGGAATTAATTTAATGCCCTTTTTGTTTAAGTCTTATTATAATTTGATCATTCAAAGGATTCTGAAAGTTTTATTGAGTTATGATGTTGTATTAGATTTTGAAAATGTTATGAAATTGAGTTGTTTGTTAGATTGGGCTATGGTTTCTGAGCTGCTATTTGTTTGTTTCTTTGTTGCAGTTGTGGGATTCGGCAAGAAGAGAGGACCCAACTCATCTGAGAAGTAAGGTGCGGGATGTGAAGTTGTATTAGTTATTTAGATGAATTTTTGATATTGAGTACCATCATGTCAAGCATATTTTATCTGTTTCTGTTACTAAGAATTATGTGATTTGGTTTTATACAAATTTGTGATATTGCATTTGCAAAGTACTTTCTTAGTGTTTGATTCTTTGATGGTGTTCTTCCATTACCAGTTGGTTCGAATGCTATTGGAATTATAGAAATCCTATATTAACTTTCTTTTCAGAGTATTGGGGTTGGGGGATTCGAATGCTATTTAACGAATGATTGTTTGTTCAGTTGATTTATACGCAAGGTTTTAATGAATGATTTTTTTGTTCAATTGATTATATGCAAGGCTAGGGGTGTTTATGGATCGGTTTGGTCAGTTTAAGGATAAAAATCGAACCAAACTTTGATCGTCGATTTGGAAAATTTTCAAATAGATCCAATCCATGGAAGTTATTTAACCTATTCAAACATCGCTAATGATAAATTGTTAAATACGACATAACAATCGCTTAACTAAAATTTAAATAATTAAGTTTACCAAAATCACCAAAATGATATTGTTAGAAATTATTAAAAAAAAATAAACATAACTTAAAATCCATACAATATTTTAGTAGATTAAAAAGAAAAATCAATACAATAACATTTTGATAATAAAAAATTAAACCTTTATCAAAAAAAAAAAAAAAAAATTAAACCAAACTATGAAAATTTTTCAAACCAATTCAAACCATCAAGTTTTTAAAACCACTATTTTGGTTTGATCGGTTTGTGAACATCTTAGGCAAGGTCATGTGTGAATGAAAATTTTTGGTTCATTGATGTTAATATTCCATTTGTGATGATTATGGAGTTGAATAATAAAGAAAGCTTATAATAATTAGGTATGATAAGCTGACTTGGGTTTTTATTTTCATGTGTGAAGTAAGATTTTTATTAATCAAAAATCAAATCTTTATTAGAGAATTGCAACCAAAATATCAAGTTGTGAACTTGGCCGTTAGATAGTTTTATTGTGTAAATAATAATTGGGAGAGGCAAGTATAGGTCAAAACTTCTCTTGTCAAAAGAAGGAAATTAATTGTACTTCCTCCAAAAATTGAATGGAATTGTTTTGATGTCCAAAATTAAATCTTGTTTTAGCGTTTGCATGATTTAGGATTTGCAAATTATGCTTTTTTCCAGGAACATAGAAAGGTAGGGGCAATGAGAGACGTTGGGTCTCATAAAGATTATAATGTGTATCATTAATTATGTGTTCCGGTCCAATATTAGAGCATACTTATTGCTATTTTTTACCAATTTTTCTTTTGGGCTGGCTGCGTCCCTGGTTTTTTGAATGTATTTATTCTTTGATCACAAGATGTGATTCATTTGACCTGAGATTATACAGAGAGATCCAAAGAAATTGCATCAGATTCCATAGAATTCTGTTTCAAAAAAAGAATCCTGTTTACCGCAAAACCAACTTCCAAAACCATTTACACATTCCTTTCCTTAATACAATGTTTATTTACAGAACAAATCAAATCTCAGTAATCAATAAAGCAAATAGCTTTTGCTTCAAGAGTTAATGGTCATTGCCCCAAATCAATCGGAAAATGTTCCTACTAGCTGTGGCACCGACAGCATTGTTAGTCTGCTTCCTTAGCATCTGCTCTTGCCCGCCAATATCACCATCCTTTCATCACCAGATGATTATGATGATTATGTCAGTAAAAGAAAGACAAAATTCCCAGTAAAAAGCAAACTATCATCAGGAAGTAAAGATAGTAACTCACAAGAAGAGAATAAGCACGAGCAAGCGAAATCACTGTTGGATACAAATCTAAAACAGCAATGGCAATTTCCTCTGTTACTTGAGGCACCTGCAAGCACCAAAAAGTTTATAATCTGTTTGGCATGAAAGGGAAAAGCTTCTTGATTCTATCACAAACTCTGTACCTGCATGAGCTGAAGGGCGAATACATCACTGACTGTCATTTTTTCCAGGTCTTCACACCTACGGATAAATTCACTAAACCGAAGACAACCCCCCATATTTTGTGACTCGTAATCTGGCGGCTGTGATTGATAATATTGAGTTATTGAGTGAGTAAGATGACAATACTTCTTGAGCGTATCTCGCAAGCAACTAGTTCTCTGAACATCAAATCCTTCTAGAATTTCTGTCGTAAAACAACTGCATAAGATCATAAACAGTTTTAAGTTAGAAAACCAATTGAATCCATGAACCAGATAATCAAAATATGGCCCTTCGAAGATGTATTTTTTGTGGTGGGGCTGGAGAAAGGGGAGTGGGTGGGGCTTGGGGGTTGGTTGGTTTTGTGTGTGTAAACTTACGCAGTTTTGATGCTTTCAGATGCCTCAGAGGAATTTGGATCGCCTTCGACAAGATATATCAGCTTCTTAAGCCCACATCTCTGTCACATGCAGATTTGTGCTTGAATTGACATTACCAAATACTAATGTAAACACTAAAAATGCTTCCAAGATGTGTAGTTAATTTGTTGTCGTCCTTAAGAAGACAACTTCCTAGTGAAACTTCAATGCAAAAACAGTAAAAAATGTTGCCTTCAATAATGAAATCAAAGAGGGAAAGCAGTAAGAAAAAGAACCAGAAGCCGCAGTTTCTGATCTTTATAACGGTTGTCCCTAATTGAAGAGCGCAAGTCGTCCACTTTTTTCCTCTCAACAATAAAATCAAGCACATATTCATTTCGCAAGTACTTGTGCCGAGCTACCCAAATTCCATCTCCAACAGGTAACCGTCTAACCTGAAGAATGGAAAAGCAAATTTTATGAGCAGTCATAAAGTCATATCTAATGGATCATGAACAAAAAATCAGTTCCATTTTCATGACAAAGAGCTCACCAAAGTCGGGAAGAGAACATACAATTATTCAAGAACATATCAGCAAACTCAACCGCAAGGCAACAAAATCAAAATGCATTACCCCCACCAGGATGAAGCTCCTAAAGAACAAAATAGTTAAAAGATTACAAAAAGCTTACCTCTATTTTAATTTTATGTTCACGGCTCATGTTCTCAAGTAGTTTACTAGACTTCGACGACCTGTAAACCCATAAACACACGGAAATTTTCAGTCTTGTAACTTTTGCGACAATTATATTGTAAAAAAGTCATGGCCTTTAATATTCTTTGAGAGAAACTAAATGATATGAAAACCAATTTTAAGCCATAAAATGAATATTCCCAAAGGAGCCAAGCAAGTTTCCAAACACCAACCCACGATAGGTAACAAAGTGTTCCCTGTCATCCAATATGAGGATCACCTCGTACATATCCTCAAATCTTTCCCCTAAGCTCAGAGGTGGCTTGCTTAAAACTTTCACGTTTGCTTCCACTCCATCCAAATTTGTCTTTTTTACAGGATAACCCTACAGGATGATAGGAAGTAACTTATAAGTATTAGATAAATTTGCCAAAGGAAACAAGTAGTTGACATAAAAGAAAGCATACGGATGAGGAGCAAGCTCTCAAGGTAAATGCATCAGCTGTGGAGCAAACAGAATGCATATTTGTCATATTTCCACCACCATGAGTCAAATCCATCTGAACATTTTGATCATCAACAAGATCTACATGAAGTGAAAGTTTAGGAAGTTTCCAGTGAGAAAATTTTCAGAAGTGTTGGCAAAATACTTAAGGGGTAGTACAATGTAAAATGTAAGCTCACTACCATCTGTCGGTGATGCCTGCTGGCAATTCTTTCTCGAAGCTTGAGGATTTGAGGGTAGAGTATACACTTGATCTTCTCGAAGACGACACAAGATTGCTGGCCACATTGATGACATCCCCTTGCTATGTGAAGTTTCTGAAACTTCAGCAAAAGCTCGAAGAACTTGCTCCTTAGAGTATCCCATGCCCATAAACTACAGAATATAAGTCCAATAAAGAGTCAGAAAAATCTGAAGAAATATTACGGCAGCTGAAAAAGTCAAAAATAATTTGCTATGCATAAGAAAGGATCAAAAGGAAAATCTTTTACTGAAACTACACCCTTTGTTTCAAGAAGCAATGATCTTCATGATAGGATAGACTGCATTAACAATCACTTCCCTTAAAAGCTCAGGTGACAGGAAAGGAGGTAATTGATTAAGACCAAACCAATCAATAAAATAGCACCCTATCCTAAACTAGGAAACGAAAAAAGGGATAATCAATTATTTGAAATATCAGACCCTCTCAAGAGATTCAAGAGGAACATCAGTTGATTTTGCCAGACTGCGTAAACCAGCAGTCAAAGATGTTACTGATATGGTTGGATCAGGCTGAGAGGATTCATGATCTGACTCGTTGTTCAAATCAGCATCAGAAGAAGCCTCCACGTTAGCTGAACCTTCTTTAGGATCCAACAAACGAGATCTCATAAGACATTCACGAGCTGCTTCCTGCCCTTCCTCCGTCAGCATATACCTGAAAATAGCACATTCAAATTTCTTTAATAATGAAAAGTCAAATAAACAACTTTAGAAACCACCTGTATTATTTGCTTCGAAGAAGCTAACCAGGTCATTAGAAGCTAAAAGAATATTTATGTGCTCGTGTTATGAAGTGCAAAGTGCAAACATACAAGCTAAATAAAATGTGTATTTTTGCAGAAATGAGTATTTGGCTTTTGAACTCGAAAGATGAATAAGAATGAAAAGCAATTCCAAGCGGATTGCTTGTGTCTGACAAAAACAATTGCAACCCTTCATACATTAAAGCACAACAATCAGATATACGTAACCAACAAGACATTTGAACCATTGATTATTATAATTTAAAAGGAATTTGACAAAGCACATTCTTGAGTGACTAGTACATCAACCCAAGGTAACTGGCGTAGTGCTTTTACTATGTTTAGGAGAAGGCGTATCATTTTGAAGAGAAAATGCACCTCCCCTTGGCAATACATGCTTTGTGCCTCAAGCTCAAGCACTATGAACTTTTGATAATAATTTAGTAATATTCTCAATTTAAATTTAAAATGCCCCCAGGAGAATTGCTAGAGGAAAACATTAACCTCAAGAAGGAAAAGCAAAACAAAATTGGTCGTATAAAGAATGATATTGGAAAAAAAAGAAAACATACTTTGCTGGGCAACTTGATTTAACGACTAATCCTTTTGTCATCAATGTCTTCATGCAACTCCATCCAGTATACCAGTCCCTAGGAGAACTTCCAAAAGCTGCAGGTTTTCCTTTTCCTTTCTCTGGCCTAAGAATGCACAAAAAACCAGTTCAGAAACCATCAACCTACTTCCATAAGATATCTTATAAGGTAACTATGATGCTAAAAAACATACGCAATCGGAGCTCGGGATAGCCCACTTGCTTCAGCTGCATCAATAAGCTCCTGCTTACGCATAAATTCATTGCCATTTGAAGTCCCCCTATTTTCAGGATTCAACTCATTTTTCAGAAACATTAAAAGGAATAAGAGAAAATATTTAGAAAAAATCACAAGTAAAAGAGATCTCAGTTACCTGTAAAGAGTAATCAGTAATGCATATGCCACAGAATTCTTTTGTGGCATGTAACGCTTTGATCCCATGGCTCTCTTGGCTTAATAACAAAACCACATATCGTTTGAATTACATATATCACCACAAAACAATCTATGAAATCAAAATGTGATTGAAATACGTACTCTTTTTGGTCAAATCTTCTGGTTCAGAAGTTCCTGAACCATTATCAAAAAATCCTTGCATTAGCTTCAAAATCCATTTACCCACACCCCTATTCCATGAATAGAACCAAAACATTCCAGTATAAGAAATAAGGCGCCAATTAACCCAAATGGGCAACAAAATCACAGAACTAATTGCTTTGCTTCCTATGTGAAGCAATAATTCAATGGAGTATTTCACTTTTGAAGTTTTGACAAATAACTCCACTGAAATTACCACAATTTAGCAAAATTTCTATCTTCCCTGCAAGCTCCATTACAGAAATTCTAAAAACACTGACTTTTCCAGGTAATAACTACTATACCCAGTTCAATACCAACATAGATGTAACCTGAAAAACTAAAGTTTTGAACTTTATCCATAAAGAGAGACATTATGAACGTACTTGATCTGGGATAAGTCCTTTAGTGTTTTGATAGGAGTTTTTGAGCTACAAACACTGTTGTAAGCTTTAGAAAGTGTCATGTCAATATTCTCCGATATCCCTTTAGGCTTTTCGGTCAATTCTTGCCTCTTTTGCAGCAAGTAGGAGACGAGTTCTTCATTTTCGAGACACAGTACTCTTTTCTGATTCTGCATTTGGGGATTTCGTGGATTGAATTCTCTGGGTTTTAGGGATTCAAGGAAGAAATTTGGGGGATTTTCGAATTAGGTCTTGATGGCGCCAGGTTTTCCTCAGTTGAGTTGAGAGCATGAAGGGTCAGCTTTCGGTTCTGCCAAAACGGCTCGGCCAAGAAAATTGGAAACTTTGGCCAATTCGAAATTAGAATTTTCGGCTGAATTGGCCGATTAAACCGTAAATTAAAACACTGCGTTTTATTGGTATCCTGTTATAATTCACAACTCACAACACAAGTTACCTACCTCCCATCTCCTCCCTTCGAAATCACCGCCTAGCCCTCACCGTCCGACCGACGGCGGCGCCCGACCACCTTCAGCAGCTCCCCTCGTATCTTCGTTCTGCTGTCACCGACTCGAGTTTGAAGAAGTTTCATCGACTCGAGTTCTTCTTTTATCCAGGTTAGTTTATGTTTTAAATCATCATTTTTATTTTCGTTTCATTATTTGGATGCCTGAGATACTGAGATTGAGTTAGTTTCACTATTGTGTTTAGTTTTAATTTCTGGAACATTTAGTAGTTCTGTCGTTCTTAGTGACTGATTTGCTTTCTGTTCAACTTTCTGAGGAATGTATTATGATTATTAGATGGTGCATAAGAGAAAATGAGTCAACAATCAGATGAATATGATAAATTAGCATAAGAAGAAAAACAAAATGCAAAATGTCTAGTTCTGAATCCAGAATATTGAATGTGAAGATGTTGCAAAACAGAATCATAATCAATTAGTATGACAGAACAATTGACTGATATTATGAAGCTCCCAAAAAGCATCATTTGGATCATAATTAGTATTCTGCAAGTACTCATTGACTCCACCCTTTGCATATTTTTTCTGTTGCACAGAATCTGGCGAAGATTACATTGGAATGAACTGCTTATTGCGTGTTTCTTCATACACTGCGGCTATATTTGGAAAGGCAAGCCATATTGTCTCAACAAGTGCCTCTCCTACATGTTCTACTACCTTGTGGAAAAGAAGCTTTGAGCAAACTGGTCTTAAAGTTAATTTGGAATTTCTTTTCCCTAGATTTGGCATTCACTGCTACTCCACTCGAAATGCTACTGTAAGAGCTTCGCGTAAGAAGAAATTGAATCCCGAGCCAGCAATTGTGGAGCAAGACAAAGAAAAAGACGCTTTCTTTGTTGTGCGTAAAGGCGATATAGTTGGCGTCTATAAGAGTTTCAGTGATTGCCAGGCTCAAGGGGGATCATCGGTATTCTTTTTATCTGTGATTAGCAAAATGTTATTCGTGGATTCGGGACTGGCCTTAGAATTTTATAGATTGCATTTGTTCCCAACAACCTATATCAATAAAATGCCTGTTTCACATTTACTTTTTTGTGGTTTCAAGTTCGTCTTGGACTATCACAATTTGGGTGCTGAGATCTTTATTGATTGTTCAACACCGTTTAAAGGCAGGCACCAGGGTAATGCCTGATAAATACAATTGTGTTTTCACCATTTCTTGCTGCTATCTTGTGTTTTAATTTGAAACTAGTGCTACAGAACTTTAGGACATGATGATCCAGTTTCTGTTGTTGGACTAAGACCTTATTAATTTCCCAGGTATGCGATCCTCCTGTCAGTATTTACAAAGGGTATGCTTTACCTAAGGACACTGAGGATTATCTAATTTCTTGTGGACTCCAGAATGCTTTTTACACTATCAGAGCTGCAGATTTGAAGGAGGATCTCTTTGGGACGCTTTTACCTTGTCCTATTCAGGTAGCATGTCATTGGTGTGAATGGCAAATTTGTTTCGATGGTAACCAAGGACGAGCAATTTTTTTTGATTGAATCTTTCATGGTCTTTTGCCTGTCCTGCTTGAATAAGATTCAGATGGGTGACCTGTATTTCGGGAAGTTTTAATCAATATATGATTGCAGCAACCCTCTTCCAAAGAAGAAAAGTATGTGCCAGATGCAACAACAAAAAAGAGACCGCTGGAATTGGTGGGATCGCAGACTGTGGTATGTTTGGAATTCCATCTCTTTAAAGTGTACAATAATTCTATAAGAATTAAGAGTCAAGGTGCAAGCCCCCTACTTTTGGGAGCAATATAATACAAATTAGATTAGATAAGTTATTTTAGTAAATAATATAGGCAGGCGGAAACCTCTTCAGTAATCATTATGTTTATGCACTTTTTTAAGATTCTGGTTTATTGCAATGCAGGAAACTGATGCATCAACATCTAGTACACTGGATCTATCGAGAAAGCATGTCAAATTTGACAATCAGAGTGAGGCTCAGGTACTGTCATATGATTCGTGCAGATAACATGCCAAGGTCTGATGGATGCAAAATGCAAATATACTTCTATTTCTAGCTTATTGTTTGTTACATGTAGTGAAAGAGTTACTCTTGAGTAGTCTTGTTAGGATTAGTTGAACAACAACTTTGTGGATTAGGGAAACAATATCAAACCTGATCCTTTATTTGCAGCAAACCTGTATTCTCGAGTTTGATGGTGCTTCAAGAGGCAATCCTGGACCTGCTGGGGCGGGAGCTGTGTTGCGAACTGCTGATGGCAACGTGGTATCCATTTTGACCATTTCTACATCCTCTTATCTTTTGTTAGTGTTCCCACCTTTCTAAACCTCCAATTCATACAGATCTGCAGATTGCGGGAAGGAGTGGGTACAGCTACATGTAATGTGGCTGAATACAGAGCTGTGATTTTAGGATTGAAATATGCTCTTAAAAAAGGCTATACAAAAATCCGTATCCAAGGTGACTCCAAACTTATCTGTTCTCAGGTTGGTTTGCCTTTTATTTCTGCATCCCCTTCTTTTCAGTTTTCTTTAATCCTTAGTTCTTCACTTGTTACTTAAATGGTATTTTCTATTATATATATATATATATATATATATATTATTTATTTATTTATTTATTTTCACTAATTTCTACATGGATTTTAGTAGCAGCAGTTAACATTAAGAATTTTTTCTCTTTTTTTTTTTTTCGAATTTCACTTGTGATGGAATAAATAATTATCAATGTGTATTACTGCCTGCATATGTCTGTTTCTTGGTCTCTTTCTTTTTTCTCCATTGGGGTATGACTGGTGCTGTTGGGTTGGTTACATACTATACTTATAGTTCAAGGTCAATGCATATCTTTTTATTTTCTGTGTTTTTTGGAAATAATTATTGTAATAATAAGACGAAGGTAGTGCTTTTGCTAGATTTTAAACCATAAAACATGCAATGTAAGGATAATTTATTCTGCCTTTTCTTGTTTGACTTGGAAGTTGTAAGATTGTAAAAATAATAAGACGAAGGTATTGCTTTTGCTAGATTTTAAACCATAAAACATGCAATGTAAGGATAATTTATTCTGCCTTTTCTTGTTTGACGTGGGAGTTGTAAGCTTGTAAAAGAGAATGCTTGGCTCCAATCTGATTCATAGGTTAAAAAGCTTAGGATCCATGGTTCATCTGTCCATTTGATATTTAATTTGTTTATCCAGTACATTTTTTTATCACCGATATTCTTGCTGTAATTTGGCATCATATTGTTAGTTCTGACATTGAAAAGCATGGAACAGATTCAAGGCGTATGGAAGGTCAAACACCCAGGCATGAGCACCCTGTTTGGGCAGGTCAAAAAGCTTAAAGACAAGTTCATTTCTTTTCAGATCAATCATGTCCTAAGGGTATGCACTGTTCATCAAAATTGACTTTTGCTATTACTATATAAACTAGCATTTATAGAAGATGCTTGTATTCGCTGTTCTAATAAATTACCAGAACGCTTCTCCAATTTGAGTAGGACAGTAGCTTATATTATTGCAGTTTTCTGTTTTGAGCTCAATGATTATTAGATTACTTATCATTCCACTGATCAAGTGACCAAAACAAAATTTATTTACTAGTTCCTCTCATCCATGAAGATGTAGTGAATACCTGCAAAAACATCAAATCTTTCTTTTGCACTTTTCCATTCAGTCACGGCTTCTGGCTGAAAGATGGGAAGGGTTTCTGCACATGTTGGCATCAATTATATTTGTTGAAAATCAGAACATTCTGAAATGTTTCTTTGATACTGAACGTGTTTCATGACTATGGGCTCAATTATTGCTGAGTGCTCATGCACAATTTGATCTTTTGCAAAGTTCTAGTCTGATTTTGTTCCGGTGGATCAGACAGAAAAAAATAATTGTAAGATTTAGTTTTTCATATTTAATACAATCTCGAAAACAACGGGTTGAGTAAGATAGTAAGTCTTATAACAACTGCCCATTCTTGTATGGGAACATAAAGTAGAAAAAGCAGCTCTCATACAAGAGTTTGAAGCATTTAAGCAAAACTATTATTGCTATTATAGAAGTTCAACTTTATAAAAAGCAGGTCATTCTAATATACTGACCCTGTGTTTTATGTGTTTTACAGGAATTTAACTCAGACGCCGATGCTCAAGCTAACTTGGGCATCAGTCTTGCAGGTGAGTTCAAAGCCTGCTGAATTTAAATGATAAGCAGAATTAAGTATGTTAGTAAATTATTAAGCATATTTTAGATGCCTTTTTTATGCAGATGGGCAAGTTCAAGAGGAATGCGTATAGTACTTCACAGTGATAAAGAGATCGGATGGTGTTTCTATTGTCGAAAGTCGAAACAGATCAGAAGAAGGCTCCTACACAAATTCGTTTATTTTGGGATTCAAACTTAAAATTGCAGAAGTAAGAGTTCTGATTCGAGTCAATTCCATTTTTCATGCTCAGCTTCAAAAATCTGTACATCATAGAATTGCAATTCCATTTTTTTCCCCTAAATAATTATAAGTCAGATTTATAACTGATTATTTGACTTGAATGGAGAAGTAAAATTCATTTCGTAGAAAATAGCTTGTAAGATTGCTTTGGTTATGTTTGGAGAGATTCACAGTTGGAGGATCCATACAACCGACTCCAACTTATTTGGGATTAAGGCTTGTTGTTGTTGTTGTATTTATAACTGATTATTTAATTCTCTTCCCAAAAACCTGGCATTCCGTCACATAGATTAGAGAAAGGCCCTATGCAACTTGATGTGTTGTTCAAACTGCAACGTATTGATGTCTCCAATTTCAAGTATTTCAGTGTTCATTTTAAAAACCTAGATTAATTTAAAATTTTCCATTCTCAATATACAGAGATATAAACTTGGAAGAATTAGAAATGAATAAGCAAAAGAAATCGCTAATAAATTAAATGAAAAATTATAAATTTTGTCCTATGTTTTCGCTTAACCTTGCATAACCATCACCAGGATTCAATTATTGTTCCAAAACTAGGCTAGGGAGAGGTTGCTCTTACAAGGAGGTCACCCTCTCCGCGTTGAACTCCAAAAATTCAGGGGGCTTCTTTGAGCTCTATTAGACAAGAAATTTTTGGACCTAATCGGTTTGGACTCACTATAGAAGGCCTTTATTTGACACTTGTTAGGCTAATCATTTTCCACACTTTCAAGTAGCAAATTTGATAAGAATTCTACAAATTCAATAAATCATTATATATAAAGTAATTAATTTAATTTAATCTAATAGTTTACTGTTAAAAAATGAGAGTTAATTAACTTACAAACCAATTAGGTTTTTTAATCATTAATCACAATCACTAATCACACCATACATGCATATCCTTGAAGGTTTTTTAGAAATTGTAATTCCTTGTATACGTTTCTTATACTAAATAAATGTCAAAACAATCAATGGAAGCTTTTAAGTCTCATGCAAATCATTTCGATAATCAAGAAATTATGTAACTCCCAAATTTTCATCTATATAAATTTCAAGCTACTTACCTCAATCATGCACTTACAAATCAAGATTCAAGAAAAATAGCATTAAAATGGCTCCATTGTTGAACATGAAGCTCATGGCATTGGTTATTTTTATGATTGCTATTTGCAACAGCAACGTAGCCATTGGCCAAGCAGCAGGTTGTCGAGATGACCTTCAAGCTCTGATATCAAAATGTGCAACATACGTTCAAAAAATCGGTCCAAAAAAGGATCCGTCGCAAGGGTGTTGTAGTGTGATAGAATCAGTTGATATTCCATGTGTATGTAAGTTTATATCCAAGAAGGTTGAACAAGTTATTGACATGGATAAGGTTGTTTATGTTGCTAACTTCTGTGGCAAACCATTTGGTCATGGCATGAAATGTGGAAGTAAGTATAATTCTTTAATCAATATATATGATTTATAGTTATATGATTTATAGATCAAAATCTAACTTGAATATTTATAATTTGAAATTATTACATGCAGGTTATACTGTTCCTTGAAATGGTTGAAACTACAAGATGCCTATATAATTATGCCAAGCTATTTAAGAATAATTTGTAATGGCTTAATTGCCCTATATATGTCTTGTGAAATTAGAAAAATGATAACTATTTTCTCTAATGAAGAAGCACTTTTTGACCCTTTTTTCCTAGTAATGTTACGTTTAAAATTACTGTTTCTTGTGAAATTAAAATGAAACGAACTAATGTTATTTTCTGTGACCAAAATGCACTTTTTTGGTCTTTTCTCTATAATAGTAATGTTATGTTTATTTACAAACGAGTAAACTTTGACCTATCAAACCAAATTCAATAAATTATACTTAAATTTAAAATTGAAAATTAGATTCAAACTCAACTAGTCAAAAATAGTAAACTTCAAATTTTAAATTCCCTAAATTCGAGTTGGATAAATCGAAATGATTTATACATGAAGTGAACTTGCGAACAAGTTCAATAAATCAAATTTCTGAACAAATTTAATAAGCTAAGCTCAAGAATCAACTTTTAAACGAATTTAACTCGTTTATTAAAGGAATTTGAAAACTCAAACTTACATTGTTTTTGGGACAAATTTGAAATGAAATTTTATCAATTGGAGTATTTTGTCATTTGCAAAAAGTTATAGTATAGTGTCCCCTGTAGCTTGCTTGAGCCACATTAATGGAGGTCAATCCAATGTTTTATTTACACGTCATATTCGTACTTTTTAGACCCATAAAAATTTGAATAGTCCCATCACAGAAAATATCTCCACTACTATCAAATCGAAACCGTCCGATGAAAATCAATCTCTCTACACCGTCGATTGTGTCCCATAATCTACTCCGTTATCCAGACTTTAACTGCCAGGTGTCCAAACACTCACCGACATTACTGGTTTTCCAGATAAAAACAAAGAATAAATATCAAGTCCACCTCATATCAATATCTCAGCTTCGGACACCGAAGCAACAGGTGCGGATTACCCTTTTCTCTCTCCTTATCCATCTTTTTCTTCCCATTATATCAGCAGGCTGAACTGTTTTTCTTCAGATCAATCAGACGGTAGAAAAAAGGCGATGGCTTTAGTAGCAGGACAGAGATCGACCCTCAACCCCAATGCTCCGATCTTTATTCCGGCGGTGTATCGTCAAGTGGAGGATTTTTCCCCGGAGTGGTGGGATTTAGTTACAACTTCAGCTTGGTTTCGTGATTACTGGCTGAGTGAACATCCGGAAGGGAGTTTCGACGGTAGCGCAGACTCCGATCCCATTGAGGATTTGTTGCCGGAGAAGCTTGATATGGGTTTTGATGATGAGGATGAATTTGGTAATCTGGAAGCTCAGTTTGAGGAACTGGTTATGATGACTGAAGAAGAAGAGCAAAAGAAGCAGCCTGAAAATGGTAAAAAGATCTAAACTTGAATCTGATGATTAAATAAAGCGTAGTGATTTAGAAGGGATTTTTTTTTCATTTTCGTAGAGGATTGAATTGAAATTTGATGTGATGATCTGGTTGAATGGGAGATTAATGAAATGATGATTGGTTTCATGGAGTTGTTGATGAAAGATCTAAACTTTAAGCTTAGTAATAATTTGAATTGAATCTAATTATTATAGAATGAGGATCAAGCAAGCATGTGATTGTAGAGGGTGTTTGGCATTGCTTAAAAGCAGTTTTTAACTTAAAAATCAGTTGTTTACTTGTTTGTCTAGCTTAAATCAATTGAATCTAGTAATGAAATCAAGCAATGGATTTTTCATTTAGAATAAGAAATTCTTGAAACTAATCTAATTTTGTTGTCAATTAGGTGCTAAAATGGATATGAAAGGTATACTAAAAGAGCTTAATGTGCCAAAGAATGGGAAAAGTGTGAATGTGAATGTGAAACCTGCAAGCAAGGCATCAAAATACCCAATGAAAGCTGGGTGTAATTTAAGCCCCAAGTCTGCAGCTCCAAGACGCATTCACCAAATCCACCAGCCTCGTTGAAGAAGAAAAAGAAGAAGTTGAGTAATAAAGGAGAGATCTTTGAGGTTGCAGTTATGGAGAATTTGCAGCATCACTGACACTAGTTTAGTTGAATAGCCTCTTCTTTTTCTTGTACATACTAAGGTTTGAAGGGTCCTGTGGTGGTAGTTTCTTGTACTTTGTACTCTGCTGGTGTAGTTTGGAGAAAAATAAAAGTAAAATTTGCCTCTTTTGTATTGGAATTTTGTTGTTAATTCTAGTTGGTTTGGCCTTGTGAAGATAATCCAGCTGCAACTTTTTTTTTTAACAGCAAAATCCAGCTGCAACTTAAGCTTTGGCAATGTTTGGTAATGTAATGTAATCGCAATAACGTTCTAGGAAGAACTCATTGAATATCTAAAATTTATGAGGATGACATAATTAATTAGATTAATTGGTTACTACTAGAACTGGAAAATAGGGTTCTAGCGACCTTCGAGCCTCAGTCTTCCAAGGGTCCCTGGCAAGGTCCAACAAGGTCATTAACAAATAATCATTGATCAAATCAAAATACAGATGGGTTTAGTTTGTGATATTCTATCTTAACATACTAAATATTAGGATGCAAACGAGTCAAGCCGAATATTGGCCTGCTTAAGCCCGGCTCGTTTATCTGACAAGTTTGAATATTGAGCTTAAGCTCGGTTCGTTTAAACGAACAAACTCCGGCAAACATTTAATGAGCCAAGCACCAAGCCAGCTCAACTCATTTGCAGCCTTACTAAATATAAGGCCATTTTTGAACCATCAGGCTAAGCTTTAAGAAGTCCAAATTTGGAGCAGCCTAAAATAATAAACTAACAAATAGAAGAGGGAAAAATGAACAGTGGTGGTTGGCATTTGGCATGAAGAACTTTCTTTCAAGCAAGGATTTTTCAAAGGCAACAAAGGAACTTTCTTTTCTGCCTAACCTGCAAATGATAAAAAAAGAGGAAAAAAATTGGCCTTTTGCCGACCTAACAGCACAAGATTTTGACTGCATATTTATACAATTGGCTCTCTGCAACTATTGTTTTACTATAATTTATTGTTTAGGTAGCACATATATGAATAATACTAGTGGTCACCCGACACAACATCAAATGACATAGATTAAGGGATTCAACAATTTTCACAAGAAAAAGAAAAAAAAACTTAGATTTGGCATTCTAGAGTATTATAAAGTTGTTAGTTTATAACACGGTACCATATAGATACACAACACTTAAGACCTGGCCGTATCCGGTTTGAACCATTGAACTAGAAATGTATGTCCCATCGCTAAACCAGAACAACAATGAACCATAACTGGAATTATTCGAAAATCGGCCAACTGAGATTCAGCAAAAATTTGAATTGTGAACTGTTTCGAATCCTGAAATGTTTGGAACCCGGTAGACTCTTTATAAAATTCAATTTTTATTTGGACGTACGAAAATTGAAAATTTGAACTTGTTGGATCAAAATTTGAAATTTTGAACACCACCAGTTTTGGAATCATCTCTAATCCACAATCATAATGCATGCTGGCTAATTCAGGATAAATAATCTGGTGAATCATAAACCATCGGCTTATAAACCTTAGTTAGACCTAACTAAGATATTTTAAAGCGTCGGAGATTCTTAGTTTATTTTCACTTTTTCCCTTCATATCATAGATACTAGGCATAGGATTAGGCTTTCCTTTTTTCTTTTATTTTACCAAACGATTGGGGTACCCTTCAGAAAGTCAAAATGTGTTGATGAGCTTTTCTTTGTTAACAAGTAAATAAAATTTGCATAAAAACGTTTCTTTAAAATACTCCTTTAATCTTGCTTTTTGGTAGGAATCATCTCTCCACACAACACAATGTATGAGCTCTTCCAATAGAGACAGTAGCCAGTAGTCACACGTGATTTTCCCCCTTGCGTTAATTTCCAATAAAATAGAATATATGCTAATGACCGACCAACTTTAAAATATCACTAATTTAATCAAATAACAATTGACGCTAATCTTGATTTGGTAGTGGTGTCAATTATTATTTCCATTGCTGGTGTTCTTTTCTTTTTTTTATCACTGGTGGTACCTCGAACGATTAGTCTTTTTTGTTTACATTTGTAAGAAATGGAGATTTTGAGCTCCATATTTTTAATCTATATTTTATCACCAATTTGACGTATTTTTTAACGGATATTTTTGAGAGACAAATTGCCCATGTTATACAGTCTATGGAGCAAAAACCAAATTCAAATACTACATCCGTTTCAATTTTAATAAAATTTTAAGGTAAATCGTTGTTCTAAAATAAGTGAGACTTTTGGTATTTTTGGTTGAAGTATGATGATTTTGCCCTTTGTCTTGTAGTGGATGTAATTTGTTTTTAGTGCATGTAGAGTCCATTTTTATAATGAGTGGATATGAGTTAATTACTTTTAGGGGTAGAATGGGAAGAAAATTATAGAAAAAAAAAGGTGAATAGTAAAAGTTTCAATAATTTTAGAATGGAGGTAGTATAAACCGTATGTTAGGTTCTTAATTGGGATTATTTAGAAGTTTCTTTTAAGAAAATGGATACAATATTTAATATTATTGTATATAAAAAAAGGGAAAATTTACAAAAACTCCCCATATTATAGTGAAACAAACAAAAACCTCCCTGTTTATCAGATATTATACAAAAACCTCCCTGTATTATTTTTCCGTTAACATTTTCCTCCCTCTGGCAATTTTTTCTGTTAAAATAACAGTTCAAGAACCAAAATGTAATTTAACGGGTGCTTTTGAAAAACTGAAAAAATAAGGGATTGATTGTAAATTTTTTCTATCTTCTTCCTCCCTAAATAGTGTCACCTGCGGCATAATATTCCGGTCACCGTCGGTTGCCGAGAAATAACCAGAAAATGCAAACGTTGCCGGATTTCAATTCCGAGCACATCAATATTTTCGTATCGCTGCAAGGAGTCCAAATATGCAATCAAACTAAACGGACAAAACACAGATTTACCGAAAAATCATAATAATCATTCTATCGGTCACCGAAAAACACAACTTTCAAATCCGGCGACCAATCAACATAAACTCAACATCAAAGTGAAGCTTATGGAATAAGGATTGAGAATCTACCTTCAAACTGGCCGGACTATGTCGTCGGACAAGCCATCGAAAGTTTCAGTTGTTGAACACGTTTTCCGATCCAGCTATAGATCGGCAACAAGGCCTACATCATCGGAAAAGCTCATGTTGAGAGGATTCCAGATCAGTCCACAAATCCACCGTCCGATCACCGGAGCAGCCGAGATCTACATCGGAAGCTTTCAGTAGCCGTTGCTTGTCGGTCACCGAAAACGGTGTTTTTCAGGCGGCAAGGCTTACATCAATTGAAAGCTCTCGGTGAGTGGAGTCGACCGATGCCCTCCTTTCTCTCATCGGACTGCTGTAGCCACCGGAAAATCGATCTGAAGTTGACGGTAAATAGTGGAGCTACGATTCCACCGATTTTGTTCTCCCCGATTCCGGCTACCTCCAAGGGAATCTCGCCGCGATGCTTGCCTTCCCTGACTCTCCGGTGGACGCCCTTCGTCGCGGTGGGGTGAGTCTGACCTGTCGACGGCCGATGGTGGCTCAGCGGCCGGTTTCCCTATTTTCTCTATTTTCCCGATTCTGGTTTGGGGAGGAAAAAGATTGGAAAATTTTCAATCACTTCCTTATTTCTTCAGTTTTTCAAAATGACCTGTTAAATTATATTTTGGTCCTTAAACTGTTATTTTAACGGAATAAAATAGATAAAATAGTCAAAGGGAAGAAAATGTCAACGGAAAAATAATACAGGGAGGTTTTTGTATAATATCTGATAACCAGGGAGGTTTTTGTTTGTTTCACTATAATATAGGAAGCTTTTTGTAAATTTCCCTAAAAAAATAAGTGGCATAAAAACAGGATAATGGGGACAAAGATTTGGTAGGTAGTTATTTAAATTTCAAAAGAAATGAATTTGCATGTATAAGATTAAGATGTTGAAGCACTTTAATGGCGAATGTAGACTTATTTTTATGTAAATTTAAGAATGTAATATTTGTTTATTGTTACTTTTTGATATGGTATACAGCACAATAAACTTGACTCCTATGCTACGCTCCCTCTATTCAAGGAAGACGCAGAATTTGTACTAGTCTTCTTTCAAAAACAATCTCATTTCCTATATAAATTTAGAAAAAAAAAAAAAACTACTAATTGAAGGTTTAAAAAGTGCGTTAGTCTAATAAATTATGGTTGCGAGTTATTTATAATGTATTTAAGTAGTGTCACGTAGGTGGTTGGTGCCTAGAGCGGCGAGAAAGTCGGTGGCCCAAGGCAATTAAGCGGCCCATAAAAGATCGGTAACCCATGAGAGGTCATTAGACCGGTGCATCGGCGAGGTCGGTGGCCCATGCCCAGAATCGACCCCAGCGACCTCCTTAGCAAGGTGACTCTTCATTGTAACCTCGTTATGCTTTGATAAGTAGGCTAAAGCATCTTCAGGTGGGTTCCAAAAATAAAAAAGACTTACACTAATTAAGTTATATTTTTATGTAATTTACTTTCAAGTTAAAAATATTATTTTTTGGAAAATGTAAGAGCTTATATTTTCAAGAAATCAAATTGCATTACATCTCTTTCTAAAATCGGATGCATAAATAAAATAATAGATAAAATTAGAAAATCAGTATCCGGTTCGCATTAAAAGAAGTATATTTATTTGTAGTTGAGCTATTTATTTAACTCAATAATAGATGTTCTTGTTTTCAATAAGTTTTCTCATATTTTGAGTAATATGAACTTTGTGTTCGTTCAAAGTTTGAATAGCTATTAACAATTCATAGTTTATTTATTCCGATCCTATTTTCTTTATATTATATATAGAAATTAGTTCGAATTATGAATCGTTAAAACGGACATAAATCTGGACAATTTGTGCAAAGTGCAATTAAGAAAGAAAAGGTATATGTAGTAGTTGATTAGGTTGATAATTTCTTGTATTGCCAAAGATTAAACGACAGACTAAACTTCAACCCTTGATTATAAATACAAAATAATGTCTCAATTTGTCAATCCATCATTGGTCAAAACACAAACCTCTCCAACAGCTCAATATCCAACAACATTAACATAAACAAATTTAAATTTTTTCTTAGTGGTCCCTCTAATTTCCTATGGCATTGGCAATCCTCTTTTCATGATCAAACCAACAAGTTTCAAAGTAGCCGTTACACTTCCATTTCATTTTCATTGTAAATATATTCACAAAACCAAAGAAAAAAGGAATCTCTTTTCCTTCAAGAAATCCGTGTCTTCTTCTTGCTTCCTTTATATACACACATTCAAACCCATCTCCAATCTTTCTTCCCAAACAAAACCCAACATCAAAGTTTCAATCTTTTAGCAAAACCCACATCAAAGATTCAAACTTCAGCAAAACCCATGAATCCAATCACCTCAAAAACTTCTCCTTCTACCCCATTATTATTTGCAGTAGCAGCAGCTGCAGGAGCAAGTAGCAGCAGTAGCACAACCAGCAGTGAGGTTAGCGATGAAAGCCCACCTCAATCCTTCCGATTTGAGCTTCAAGATTTAAATTTTATTAATTACCCAGAAAAATCTTTATCTGGGTCTTACTCGTCATACAAGTCTCTTGCAGTATTATCAGATCATATAGGTTCAGTTTCATGCTTGGCTTTATGTGGCGAGTTCATCTTAAGTGCTTCACAAGGGAAAGATATTATAGTTTGGCAGCAACCAGATTTAAGGCAATTTACAAAATTTGGTCAAGGAGATGGATCTGTTAAAGCACTTGTAACAGTTGGAAATATGGTTTTTACAGCTCATCAAGATAGCAGAATTAGGGTTTGGAAAGTTTCAAGAAGCTCAGAAAATGTTTTTAAGCTTCTTGATACTTTACCTACAACAAAAGATTATTTGGGTAAGTTCATGAAACAGAGCAATTATGTTCAAACTAGAAGACACCATAAGAAATTATGGATAGAACATGCAGATAGTATTTCTTGTTTAACAGTTTATAATGGGTTAATTTACTCTGGTTCTTGGGATAAAACCTTAAAAGTTTGGAGAATTTCAGATTTGAAATGTTTAGAATCAATTAAAGCTCATGATGATGCAATAAATGGGTTGGTTTCAAGTAAAGGAATTGTTTATTCAGCTTCTGCAGATGGAAAGATCAAAGCATGGGGAAGAACAGAAGGAAAAAATAACAATTCTCCTTCTCATTCATTAAAAGGTATTTTAGAAGGTCATAAAGATGTTTCTTTTAATTCAGTAATTGTATCAGAAGATGGGAAATGGGTATTTGGAGGAGGGTCCGACGGATTTATAATGGGTTGGGAAGGGAATAATGAATTTGTAAGTTGGAAATTAGTTTCAGAAACAAAAGCTCATCAAATGGCTGTTTTATGTATGTGTTTAATGGGGGAAAGGGAAATGTTTTTGTGTAGTGGATCAGCTGATAAGTCTATTAGCATATGGAAAAGAGAAGCTTTTGGTAAGCTTAGTAAATTTGGACTTATAAGTGGTCATGAAGGACCTATAAAGTGCTTACAAGCTTCAACTAATAGTGTTGGTGGTGGTTTTTTGCTCTATAGTGGTAGTCTTGACAAGAGTTTAAGAGTTTGGTGGGTTCCTAAACATTCAAATCAAATGCAAAATGATGATGATTCAAAGGAAAAAAACAATATTTTGTTAGCCGATTAAATCGGAGAAGTGTGATTTTTTCAAGTTCTTAGAGCCGATTCAGAAGGAGCACTAATTCCTCTTTTTTATGTGCATTTAGTGCTTCTGTTTGATCTTTTTTCTACTCATTTTGTGTCATAGTTTTTGGTCTAAGATTCAAGTGTGAAGAGCCAGAACATAGGCAAGATTGAAGATTTTTTTTTTAATTTTCACAAATTTTAATTGATTTGTTTTTGTTATATATATATATATTGGGATTGAGGATTTGCTGTAACATAGTTTATAAGGGTATACAGTTTTATTATTATTTTTTTACACTTCTTGTAATTGTAATTGTAATTTATAGTGTGTTAAGTATAGCGATTAATGTAATAAATTTGTCCTTTAGATTTTGCATAATTGACAGTTTTGTATAGTTAATTAGAAATTATTATTTACAATTATAATCTTTGTTTTTGGGTTAAAGACAAAGATTAAGCATAATTAGGGGTGGGGTTGGAATCTGTTCTTTGTATGAGGACACAATTATGCTTAACAAGGTGAAGTTAAGGACAAAGGCCCAATAACATGCCATTGCTTCTTGTGGATCTAACATTGCTACCCCACAAATTTTCTCACTTTTTGATATTCTTAAGATTTGGCTAAATTAATTTAACTGGTTAATTAGTCTCTTTCATTTTCTTTGTTCCTTTTTTTCCATTTTGTTTATAATAATTTCAAGTATTCTAAACTAATCAAAATCAAGCAATAAAAAAGAGAACCTTAATGCAATTGGCTAATAATAGGTAAGGTTGGCAATTCTTATTCTCCACTTAAATCAGTAATATTCTTTCTCTTTTTAAAAAATTAATTAAAGAATCCAACCAAAATATAATTAACTTTCTTCATTTCCCTTTTCAAGTTGGAATTTGCTTAACCCCAACAGATTAAACAGGAACAATTATAAGTTTGGTGTATTTTGGAAAAATATTTACAAATTTAGTGTGAAAAAATACAAATTCTAAATTTGGTGTGTTTTGAAAAATATTTTCAAATTTGGTGTGAATTCTGAGCCGACATGGAGACTTTTATATGTGCGCCATTTCAAATGGAACACTGAAGCAGTGCGCCATTTCAACTGGTGCACAGACTCTGTGCTCCATTTGAAATGGCGCACAACATTAGTCTACATTTTTTTTCTACTTATATATTGTTTATATTTAGTCCCGAGATTAATTTTAGAGAGTCGCAGTTCACAGATTTGACTTTGTTTTAAAAATGTCATATTAGATAAGTAGAACCATTGAGACTGTTAAACTTAACGGTTCTACTTATTTTATGTGATATTTTCAAAACATAGTCAAATATGTAAACTGCAACATTTTAAAATTAATTTCGAAACTAAATACAAATAATTTATAATTTTATTTTTTTTAAAAAAATTAAAAGAAATAAAAAAAATACGTCTGCATTAAACAGTGCGCCAATCTCATTAAAAAAAATTCAAAGGCTAAAACATGGTATCTGCGCTACTTAAATTGGCGCACAGACCAGTCAAGCATTTTGTCAGCATATTTTTATCTCTATACACCAATTGAAATGGCGCATGCACAAACTCTTAGCTCCATTTCGACTGGTGCACAGTAACAGTAAATCACACCAAATTTAGAATTTTTTTTTCACACTAAATTTATAAATATTTTTCCGAAACACATTAAATATATAATTGTCCTGATTAAATGACCACAGTAGAGGAGAAACAACTCATCAATGATTCTTTCTTAAAGCTACCAAATGTGTAATTCGAAATTTGCATTGAAGGCATGAAATTGTTAGGAAAAAAGTGTTTAGATTATTTAACCGCAGTTTTTAAGCACTTTTCAACTTAAAAGTCAATAATTCACCAATATGTTCGGATTTTTTTTTTCTTTTTTTTTTTATAATGTGGCAATATTAGTGCATTTTAAAATCCAAAAAGAAAAAAAATACAAGCAATGCCAATCACCTACTAAATGCTTTAAAGCTACCTCAAATTGGACAAACAGATCACTCTCCCTGCTTAGAGCTAAAAATGGCTTAAAATGAGGGTTGACCAACTTTTAGACCATCCCCAACCATTCGTCAAAAAATTCTCTAAAATAAAAACTAAAAATAAAATATTCTTAAAAAATAATATCCCTATTTTATCTCAACTTCAACATTTCTCTAAAAATAAATTTTTTTTAAATAATAAAATATTAATATTTTTATTTACTTATAAATTATTTTAATTATTTATTTATCACAAATAAAAATAAATTTGATTTACTCTGCTTTAGCCTCCAACTTTAGCTTTCTTTTGCCTCGCCATTTCTTCTTTGCTCTGCTTATATTCTTTCTTTCTTTCTTTCTTCCACCACCGCCATCTCCTCCTCCTCAGTGCTCCTTGAAAATACCATTCCTTTTTCCTTTTGGGTTTAATAAATCAATCAAAAGAATAAAACCATAGATATCCAAAAACGATAACCTCCAGGAATAACTCAAATATACCCACAAGAAGTTTCTTTCTTTATATTTATTTTCTGTTCTTTTGTTTTCTTAACTTGGTTTGGGTTTTGTTTGATTACTAGCTGTACAAAAAGCTCTCATTCTCTGTTTTTATTTTTTGTTTCCTCCTTATCTTCTCTTCAAAATCCCAGCACTAGAACCAGAGCTAGAACAGGACAAAAGCTCTGTAGAGGAAACTTACTTATATTACTATATAAAGACAAAAAAAAGGGATAAACAATTGGCAAAACAGTGTTTTGCAGATCATTTTCATTCTCCAAATTTGGAGACCCAAATTCAGTCGGCAAATTTATTTGTATTGGGAATTGGAATTTGCCGATCCATTGGAGAGCCAAAAAGATAAAATGGCTATCGGTTGGAGATGGCCTTAAGCCTAAACAAACACCTCCTTAGTAGTTGTTATTTTACTAAATAAAGAAGACCTTATTATTAACCATTAAAGATCAAATTTCACAGCCAAGAAGACATTCATCAAGCCACATATCTAGAGATATATCCCAATACATTTTGGACACAGATCAATCAATTATAGTGAAAAGATTAAAAAAAAAAAAATTTAAAACAAACACTAAAGCAATTGCTTTTTAATTCAAAGAAAGACTATAGGCTTATGACACAAAACATCAATGCTCTACAAGATGCTCCTTCCAATCTATTATATTAAATATAGATAAACACAATCATTCTATACTTGCTTGTAGAAGAGGACATAAGCTTGCTCATGCAATACCTTATTCAGACCAATTGCAGTTACTGATGCATCGTCAAACCTTAGCCACTGCCCGTTGGCACAGCGCGCATCAGCAGTATAATGACCCTTTGAAGGCTCCCGTCCGTGATGAGTTATTGTAGCAACAAGTTCATATTTCCGGCTCTGCAACATTCAACAGACATGGCAAACCCATAAGCATTTTTACAATTGTTTCATGATGTTTAGGGATGTAAAATTAAATATTTTACCTCAGTCGAGGAAGCAACTAGTAGTTCCCGGCCTAACACCAATTCAAGAGGAAAGTGCACAGGCTTGTGCAATTTAGCACTCCCTTGGCTTCCATCATAACTAAAACGCATGAGGTGTAGTATCATTATCTTTGAAAGTGTCTGTATCTTTACAGATTTTCTTGCAGTCACAACACTAGCCTGCAAAATATTCATGCAATTCAACATTTTTATTGTTTAGAAACATTAAGCAATTTTAAAGAAAAGCAGAGTCCCAGCTTTTACCAGCTCCAAATACAATAGATAAAAGCCAACATAAAAAAAATAAATAAATAAATAGATGTACCTTCCCAGTTGTGGCTGTCCGATATCCTTCAAGATTTTCAGGCGCAGAGAACGAATGAAGTGCATCCTCAATTGTACGAACAGCTTCGTGATAAATATCAAGATGGAGCAACAGAAATGGTTGAACTGTAGCAGAAGCTTTATTCCCTTCACCACAAAAACACGATGGATTGTAAGGAAAAGTGAACTGTGTAAAGAATGCTTCTACCAACGAATTGCCATGAAAAAATTAATCCCGGGAGATTATATATAAAAAAATAAATCTAAAAGAAAGTCTTTGAAGTCTGTTAAATGAAAACATGAAAAAGATACCTCTTGCCTTCACAACACTTTTCAACTGCCCTCCAAAAATTTCGCTTAGCTCTGAAGGAATGAAGCTTTGTGTTCTAGTAACTGCAGATTTGTTTTTTGGGCCGACTGTCTCCCATTCATCATCCTCCGTTGAGGAAACTAGAGAAGATTTGGTACCATTCTGATAAACAGATTGTCCCTCAAGCTTCAGTAATTCATCATGCATTTGATCCATGATGAAACACAAAAACTCCTGAGCATCCTCTTGCCTGTAAATAAATGATTGCAGAAATTTATATTCAAATTTACTAAAATAGTACATAAAAATAGTTTCCTGCTTGGGTCACATTAACGATTGTATTAATGCAATCCTTGCAGAAGATAAAAATGCACCCAAAAAAATTGCACGGAAACACACAGCAATTACAGCAAAGACAAAATTTCATCACATATAATCCCAATTTCTCATGCTGCCCATTGTCCTTGGCTCCAAGGATAATAAACAAATTGCATGCTAATTTACTAGAGGCCAGACTCATATTTGTAATAACATTGAACAGGCCTATTTCTTATCACAAGTTATGCTCCTATATTATATCAGACATTAGGTATGTTCCATTAGAGCAAACTAGAGATATTAAAGACATTATGAATTCTACATGGCCTACATTCTCTATAAGAATGTCGAGAAAACCAAAGTGCCTAAAACTACCACTTGCTATCATAATATTGATACCTCATGGAAGGCACTGTTCACTGTCATCACAATCACAGCCTATAATACTTTATATATGTAAAATGCAGGTTCAGCTGATCATTCTAGCAGAGAGTGGCAAGGTAAACGTAAGATGAAAAATGCTCAAAAATAAAAACAAACCTTGGCCGTCCTGATATGCTATTTGGCACATCAGGGGTAAAATTTTTAAGAACATCTTCAAACATGGCAGGGCTAAAAGGTCTGCCAGTTTCAACCACAGTCATGTCCTTTTTTGACTTCGAACTGCTCGGTGCGTCAAAGTTAGAAACAAATTCCACAAATGCAGTTAATGTTGGAAAGCCACCCTAGTGAAATCATAGTCAACCATGGGCAAAGCTTCAGTTAGTACAATAAGGAATCATACTAATGTATAATGCATGTTTAAGCTAATTCATGCAGCCAAAAGACAAACAAATTTCACGCCAGATGGAAGTAATATGGAAACATTAAAGAAAAAAAGAAGAGCACCTTCGGGATGTTGCGATTCCTGAGGTCCTGCAACAGCAGAACAAAAGGAGAACACGATAATAGAGCCTGCAAAGAGGCATTGAGGAAACATAAATTGCCTGAGTTAACTAAACCACGAGGCAGCAAATTTTTGATTGCAGCAACAGGCCCGTCAGTTGCCTTCTGAATGAAGGCTTTCTTTGCATATACATTGTCACTCCCCACCATATTCCCATCGCTATCAAGGACCTCAAGCACGTCAAAGTTGGACCCTTGTGATTGATTTAAGGAACTATCATCATACTGAGATGAGTGCAAGGAAGCCAAGTCAACACTCTCCACTTTTAAGTCCTTCACACCATTACTGAGATCACTGATTGAAATTCCATTGCTGTCATTGTCAATGCTAGTACTTCCCAGTATATCATGCAAATTATCAGCTTTCTTTTCCTTTTCGTTTTTATGCGAACTTGTAGTATGTAAACCAACTTTTCCATTAGCAGAATCTTGTTGTCTGCTGGATTCACTAACTTTTTCGTTAGCAGGACCTCGTTGCCTACTGGATTCACTAACCTTTCCATTAGCAGAATCTCGTTGTTGGCTGGATTCAATAACCTTTCCATTAGCAGAATCTCGTTGTCTGCTGGATTCACTATTAAAATTGCCAAAAGTTAAAGCAGTGGTGAAATTCAAAGAACCAAATTGCAAGTCGTTCTTTGGCACAGGCTTTTCAACTTTCTCAGATGATGGCTTTTGAAACCACGACCTGGCTTCTTCTTCAGTGAATGAACCAAATACTAGCACCTGCAGGTTGTAACACACACAAAATCACAAGTTACACAACCAAATCAAGTAACCAAGAAAACAACAAATAGCATAATCATGACTCATTCATTTTCTCTAAACATGTGAAGCCAATGTTCCATGTGATTACGAAAAAAAAGAAATAGCATCCCATAAGAAAATTCAATTTCAAATTCAAAGCTTTATTAATCGAAACTAATTCCTAATAGGTCATCCAACCCAGAAACCATCTTAGAAATAATAAAAATTAGGGATTCCATTATTCTGGAAGGTAATAACCTAACCAATCAAAAAAATTAGATAGTACTAACCTTGTTCTTACTCATGTTGTTGTGTAAAAACGAAACCAGAGCGTAGAAAACCGAAGCTATTGTAGTTGTAGGAGTGTAAAGCAAAAGGGTATGCAAAAACTATAAGAATTATAAACAAAGTATGCAGAAAAGTTAAGATTCGAGACTGCTGCCAACAAGTAGCAGAGGGAAAAGAGGTGTCGATTGAAGACATGAAATAGTAACAACCTGTGATGGGTACGGAGAGAGGGAACATTTAACAAAGAAACCCTCCCTTTTAAACTTAAAGAGAAGAAGCTCGACGCTGCTACGAAGCATAGAGGTATATGGAAACCTTCTCATAGAAGGCGAAGGATATTCGATTTTGTGGGCACCCTCTTGCCTTTTTGCCTGATTTTAGGGTTTATTACCCATTTATTGCCCCAGCTATGTAAGGACAGAGAACAGAATGAATCGTATCGTTCCGACTTATACGACGTCGTTTCTGTTTTTTTTTCTTTTTAAATTTTAGTTCTATTTTAAAATGAAAATTGAAACGGTTTTTTTGTTTGTTTTTCTCTTCCAGAGCTGAAAATTGTTCACCAACGCCTTACTTTTTTCTCTCTCCACCATGCCCAACCACCACCACCACCACCTCCATGCTCCCCTCCGACCATCTTCTGCTTCTTCAGCTTCGTCCAATCAATCTTTTTCCTCAAAGTTAATCCTTCTTCTCACTCTTCTTCCCCTATCTCTCGCGGCTTTAGCCTTTATATTGCAATGGAAAGGCGATCGAGGACTTACCGACCCAGCCACCGTAACTGCTCGCTGGGCTCCACAAGGTTCTCGTAACCATGAGATCTTCCCTGGAATGGAATCTTCTGCGTCTGTGTTATCTCCTAAACCTCACCATTCCTTTGATTGCTCTAACCTTGCTCGTAGTGGGTCCCCTTCTTTCCCTTATTTTCATGACTGGAAGTTCGATTTTGATCCCAATTTGAGGCCAAAGGTACAATCTTTCCTCTTTTTTGAATGAATTTCATTTTTGGATGCACATTTTTTTGTCAAATAATAATGCACTTTTGTTTCAATGGCAAACTCCAACTGTTGGGAGTTAAAAGTTTTGTTTTTTATATTCTTAAGTTTGTTATTCATTGGTTTGTTCTTTTGGGTTATTGATATTTTGTTTGTATAGCTTAGATTTAGATATTTTAAGTCTTTTGATCTGTTATTGGTGCAACTCACTATGCAGATATGTATTACAACAAGTACATCAGCTGGATTAGAACAGATTCTACCATGGATGTTTTATCATAAGGTTCTTGGGGTCTCAACTTTTTTCCTTTTCGTCGAAGGGAAGGCTGCATCTCCTAGTGTATCTAAAGTTCTTGAATCTATTCCTGTGAGTTAACATTGGAGTTTTTCTACTTTGATTTGTTTTAATTTGCTGTCGCGAAGTAGCGAGCTTAAACATTATGTTGTTTTCTCAGGGAGTAAAAGTGATATATAGAACAAGAGAGCTGGAGGAGCAACAGGCTAGAAGGTTGGTTGGTCTCTCCTCGTTGGGTGAAATTATTCCTTTAGAGTTGTGTCCCTATTCAGTTTCGCGTTTTTGTATGTTAGCATAGGCTCTAGCTGAATTTAGGATAGCTTGAAGCGTAGAGGCAAGCAGATGCATTAGTTTTCAATTTTGTCTAATTATCTTTTCCATCTTCTCGAACATTTTCCATTAACTTCACCTTGTCTTATTTCCTGTCCTTTTCCTGAATCAGCCGGATCTGGAATGAAACTTGGCTGTCGAGTTTCTTTTACAAGCCATGCAATTATGAGCTGTTTGTGAAGCAATCTCTTAATATGGAAATGGCCATTGTCATGGCAAGAGTAAGCAGTCAATGAATTATATTCTCATCCATGGCAGTTCATCTAGAAGTAGGTTGCAGTAAATCTGATGATCTTATGCTTAATATCTTACTCTTGTCCTTCACAAAAAAAATGTAGGATGCAGGCATGGACTGGATACTTCATCTTGACACTGATGAATTGATACATCCTGCTGGTGCTACTGAATATTCTTTGAGGCAATTACTGCTGGATGTTCCTGGGAATGTAGATATGGTTATATTTCCAAATTATGTGAGTGAAATAGGTTATGTCAATGATAGTTTCAATTGGGTAGTTTGTAAGACATCGCTGGCTATATATGTATATTTCTATAGTGTATCTTTACTTAATTAATGTTGCTGCTTTTATTTTCCAGGAGAGCAGTGTTGAACGGGATGATATAAAGGATCCTTTTGGTGAGGTATGCCTTCTTTGTTTTACCCATGAATAAATATATTACCAAGCATGAAAATTCCAATGCTTGTGGCCCTAGATTAGATTCTATTTGACATTGCATGAACTATAACAGGTTTCAATGTTCAAGAAAAACTACGACCACCTTCCAAAGGACACATACTTTGGCATGTATAAGGAATCAACTCGCGGTAATCCAAACTATTTCTTAACTTATGGAAATGGGAAATCAGCTGCTCGAATTCAAGATCATCTTCGTCCTAATGGTGCGCACAGATGGCACAACTACATGAAAACCCCCAAGTATGTTTATATACTTGCTTATATGGTTCATGTTACCTTTTAGAATTGCAGTCGTTTGTTTTCTTTCTATTTTCAGAATCAGAAATTTTATTATCTTGTCTAACTTTGCACTCTCGAAATTGCATTGCCATTTATTGGTAGTTTGACTGACGTGAGAATTTTGCTCCTTTTATAAACCAATGAATTGTTTGTTCTTATTTATTTTAGTGAGGTGAAATTGGAAGAGGCTGCAGTTCTGCACTACACATATGCCAAATTCTCAGACTTGACGTCTAGACGTGATCGGTGTGGCTGTAAGCCCACTAAGGAAGATGTCAAAAGATGCTTTATGCTGGAATTTGACAGATCTGTGAGTTCATTTCCTTCCGTTATATATATATATATATATATATATGATTTTTTCATTTCTAATTCTGTTGTTTTATTGTGTTTACTAACTATGAAGAAATAGACCATTCTATGCTAGAAAAATAAGCTTTTTTTAACAGAACCCTACAGCTTTATGTTTGCACAATGGTTCAACTGATATGTTTTTACTTCCTATTCTGGCTTTATTTTGGAAAATAGAAAATTATAATAACAGCCCGAGTTGTACATTCCTTGGCATCTGTCTAAATACACGGGTAGCACCTCCGCTGCAGCCACCACCAGTGGCAGCACAAACGGATGAGATTGCTGCAACCCAAGTAATGGTGTTTTTGGAAATTGTGATGTAAGCGACCTTTTGTGCATTCCATAAGCCATAATAAGCAGACAGCGAGTGGCCAAGTTGACGTCTAAGTGGAAACCATAAGCAAATTCCAAGTGGTTCTCACTATGCATAGTTGACTAAATAATTGGTCCTGTAAAAGTAGGTCTCAATTCTACAGGTATTTAGGTGGTCAAGAATAGTGTCAATAGCTATTTAAAAAGTTAATAATAGATTCATTTCTCAGAGTTCAGTGGTGTCCAAAAGGTGTGGGCTTTTTCCATTACTTTTCACATTGTTCTAGTTGCTATCAGAAAACGGGCAATTGAATTTCTTTATCAAAATTTTGTTTTCAAGCCTTATTTTGTTGCGATTCTGTTTTCATCTGACGAACTTATTTCACCTTATGAATTGAACATTATGGGATGCAGGCATTCATAATTGCTTCAACTGCAACCGAGCAGGAAATGCTGAACTGGTAAGCGTTTGATCAAAGGAATGAGAACTCCTAGACGTAGTTCTGGCAGTACTGATGGAAATTTCGTGGTTTCTTCTTTATTTTGTTTAGAAGAACTTCCGTATATTCTCGCAATAACTTCATTTTGAGTTTTTTGTATGTTTTAGGTACCATGAACATGTTGTATGGGGTGATAAAGACCTCAAATTGAAACTTTTGAGGAAGGGCATTTTAACTCGCATATATTCTCCCATGGTATGAGAAACAAAAGTTTCTTTTCCTCTTTTTTTTTTTTCCTTTGTTCCTGAATGAATTGGAATCACGCTAAGTGGCGGACATCAATTACGTGTAGCAAAAAGGAAATCCTTGCATCTAATGTTATAGTCTGATTTTTTCCATTCCTTTCTTAAGTGGTCTCTAAAACATCATTCTCTCTTTCGTATTTCAGGTCATAATACAGGCATTAAGAGAATCCGGTGTATTCAGCTCTATTATTGCATCCGCTCCAACAACTCTTACAAAAGACAAGTTCTTGGCATCTATTAGCAGAAACAATTCATCCAAAGCCGTTGCCTCAGAATCATTACCCTCAAAGAAGACCAGTAAAAGCAAAGTACATCAGGCAGCTGTCAGGAAGATTCTGGAATTAGAGTCTTCCACAAATGATGAACCCGCGCTTCCACCATTGTCTCCCCCGGGAGTGAATGATAGCTTACCTGTGGAAGTGTGATACACGCTGTGCGTAATTGCTTCTTCTTCTCATTCCTGTTCAAATATTTGATCATTTTGGTCTAAACTTTGCTTAGAAGGGAAGAATCAGGAAAGGAAAGAAAGAGCAAGCAAGCTATGTGGGTGAGTTAAGTTGGTTCTTCCCGATCATGATCCAAGCGCTTTTGTGTATATTTTAGGAGAGAGATTTTAAGACCCCAACAAGTCCCTGAAACCATTTAGCTTACTATTTCTATGTATAGAAAACACAATCTTTGAGGGTCAAGGGTCGTATCTATTACAAGTTGATACTATGAAGATTCAGGACAAAAATTTATGCGAGAACTTCCATTTGCCTTGATGCCTTAAGTTTTTGTAATAGAGGGAACGTCTACATGATCTCAATGTCATTTACAATTTTATATTCAAAATGAGATGAGTTAATGTTATCTTTGTTTCTTCTAGGATACCATCATTTGTTTTCGTAACGGGTAATGCGAAAATTAGAACATTTATGGAACACTTTTTTAACTTGTATGTCTGAACAAAATAAATATTCGAATCGTCTTTGAACCATCAGCTTTTGGTGAACCATCAGCTTTTGGAGTTGTAATTGCCAAGAACTGTAACCGTTGGAGGATGGCTTAATTTTGATTCCACCAAATTTAGAACCGGAACCATTTTGAAACAATAACTACTCTAAACGAGTTTGAACTATTTTAAACCAATGATTCCAATATATATTAAAAGAGTGTTAACAAATTTAAAATTTCACCAAAAATGTGAAAAATGTAATGGAACCACCCCAAAGAATTGGATGGAGAACTGCTAATAAATGTTTAGAACTATTGTTTGAAAAATTGGAAACGTGAACTGACGGTTCGAAAACTGTCCAATAATCGTTCTCTAGAGATTTAATTCTTGTTCCAACATTTCCAAAACTATGAACTAGTGATTCAAGATACAAAGCCAGCGGTTCTGAAACATGGCCAGCCTACTTATAAGTAGTTTTGTAACTATAGTTGACATAACTAACTTTTAAACTGTGTACAAAACGATAGTTGAACAGTATGAAGAATCATAACGTCAACTGTCGTCAGATGTTGCAGAAAGTTACCAATTACTGTGTAGTATGCTTTGACTAAAGCCTGATTGGCTGATAGGATATGCAATGTTCGTGCAACATATTGTAGAGGATCCCAAATCCCAAGCAATTAACATTTTGCCATACGATATCCTCTGCAACTTTTTCCCACCAAAATGGCGATGTTCTTAGCCCCCAACTTCGCCACTCTAACATTCCCAATCCCTTCTACAACCGTACGTGCCTCCTTCAAGCCTATGCAAGTGCCGACCTCGGTGGCCATTCGCTTTGCCGGAGTTGGCGGCAGCATCCAAACCAGGAGAGCTTTGACTGTTGTCACACGAGCAGGTCCAAGCACGACTAGCTACGTGTTCGCCTTTGTGTTTCCAATGACTCTTCTCATTGCCACAATAATCACCTCCAATAAAATCGCTGATAAACTTGATAAAGCCTATCTTGAGGAGGTAAAGATTAAAACTTTATTTGAAATTGTCAAGTGGGTGTTTGTGGTTTTTATGTTTTGGGAAATTGGGTATCTGGGTTTTGTGAATAGTTGCTTGCTTTTGTATGGTTTTTTATGTTCTTATATGGGTTTAATTTCAGTTTTTTTTATTAGAAATGGAGTTCTATTTTTGCACCCACCAAGTGTTTGATACAAGTTCGTACTAGAATCTTTAGTTAGTAAAAAGTTTTAATCTTTGATTAATTATTTCTTAAAGTGTCTTTAGGATTCATACAAACTAATTTCAGTCTTCTATTTTTTTTTTCCAAGTTACTTCCTCTGCAACTAGGACTAGAGAAAACCTAAAGCTTGCTGTTTTGTTTAGTGGCTTTTGAATGTTATGCCTAAACATGGCTTCTACCTAATATGTTGCTCCATTTCATCAGATTTTCATGTCTGAGGTTTCCATGTTATTTCCTGCATTATTACTCATATGTTTGGAAGTTAGGAAGATTACTTTGATTCCGTTGTCTCAAATTTTAAAGCTTGCTTTACTCCCCGGCTTGGTGAGTCATAATTCATAATTTCTGTGAATTTGTGGAGTAGCTTGCTATCAATCAAGCTATAAGAGAAGCAGATGAAGAGGATGATGATGATGACGACGAAGATAATGAGGACGACAACAATGCAGTTGATATTCCAATTCCAATGAAGGAGGAAGTGCAACAGCCAGCACTCCAAGGCACTCGAACTCGCAACCGGCCGAAACGAGAGGCTTAGGCTTCATTTTAGATTCTGTACTACATCAACGTATAAAAGCCAAATTTAGCTTAACCACATATTTATTAGAATGAGCTTCCAATTTGAAGTTTACTTGTATAATTTTACCTTATATTTTTAGCTGGCATTCATCATAATGCATAATGTTGTAAGAATTGTATTTCTCTTGGATAATTTATAATTATATATTTATAATCCAATATTTAGTAATTTTGTTGTCTAGAACAAGTGCTTGTTTAGTGTTTCTTTTGTGCACTACAAATTACATATTCATAAAATAAGTATATTGACAAGCTGCAGAAATGAGAAAATCAAAGAGTTATACTCCTTTTATTTCCAATTCCACTATCAGCAATAATTATGTACATTTTGAAATTACAGGTTTGATCTCTCTCAAATGGTAAACAATATAAGTTACAAATCAAAGGTTCAATTTGACAGAAGGGTAGAACCCTTAGCTTTCAATTTCGATTCCAGGCGAAAAAACTTCAATCCTGAGACAACCAAATCTGCTGTCTTCTTCTTCATGTGTTCAATTAAGATTTCATCATAAACAATTGTTTTTGCTTCACTCAAAAGTCTGCGCTCTCGCATATTTGCGAAAACCTTCCTTGCCTCTTCTATTGTCCCATGCTTGCACATTCCAGATATGACAGCAGAATATATTACCTCATTTGGTCGACAACCCTCCTGCATCATCTCGTTCAGAACTTCGATCACTTTCTCAGAAGCTCCTGATCTGCATACATGGAGGATTGTAAGAGTGTACTTGAATTCCATTGGCCCGCTTGTAACGTTACCTAAGCAGTCGCGAACTATCATCATGGCTTCATCGATCTCACCGACGTCACAAAGACCTTTAGCAAGAGAACAATAAGCAGGAACACTAGGAACACAAGACATCTCAATTATTTTGTTATGACACACACAAGCTTCGTGTATGTTTCCCTCTTCTACAAAACATACAAGTGCAATGCTATATGTAGTTGAGTCAGGTTCAAAGTTCGAATCTTTCATTTCATGGAAAAGTGATAATGCTTTTTTCATTTCTCCTATGTTGAGGAGAGCTTCCATAAGAACATTGTATATAGAAACACTATTATAACCTTTCGATTTTAAGTCCTCAAACACTTCCAATGCCATCGTTGTTCTTTCCTCATTTCCGACCAAAAATGAGAAGAATTTGGAAATTTCATCAATAACAGAAAATCCCAACTTCTCCATTTGCACAAGCAGCTTACAAAAATCATCCATCCTTTTTGTCTGTGAATAGAATACCAACATAGGATTCACTGTCTTGAAGTCTGGTTCAAGACCCTCTTGAACCAAAAACTTGAAAAGTTTATGAGCCTTATCAACGTGCTTGACATTACACAACCCTTGAATAAGTGAATTATAAATACCCAAATCAGCTCTGTACCCAGAATCCATCAAATCCTTCAACAAATCACAAGCTAATCCAACCTTTCCATTTTCAATAAATGCATCAATCAGAACTCCATAGACTGCCCTATCGATCAAAATTCCTTTCTTTTTCATCTCCTTAAACAAATCATACCCTTTCCCTACCCTCCCACCTTTACATAACCCTGTAACTAAAGTCACATAAGCCATTACATCCGGATCCACCCCATCTTTCTTCATCTCCTCCCAAACCAGTAAACTTCCATCCAAATTCCCTTCTCCGACCAACACCTTAACCATTGCTGTGTACGCAAAAACATCCGGTTTACACAAATTCGTCCTCATTCTTCCCAAAATCTCCATCATTTCCTCTATCTTGCCAACCTTACACAAACCTTTAATCAACATCATATATGTAACACTATCTTCTACCAAACCATCACTCTTAAAATCCTCATAGACTGATAATGCCAAATCTAAATGACCCGTTTTCATTAAAGCATCCATGATTCTATTATATAAGAAAACACGAGGCTTGACTCCAAATTTCTTCATCTTTTGATACACATAGTAAACTCTAAGACCCCTATTGGCATCAGAATGCATTCTAATCAAAATTTCAAACTGCTTCTCACTGGGAGGCTTCCCTTGAGAATCCATTAGCTCAGGTAACTGATCAGCAGCACGAAACAAGTTACTTCTATTCAAACAATAAGCAAAAGCATTGTAAGACGCGAAATTGTGCTTGAACCCTTTTTGCTTACCAGCCCAATGAAAGAACTTTGAAGCAAGTTGAGGGTTATTTTCAACTTTCAGAACTTCAGCCACAAGCTCCGGTGTAACTCTGCGAAGCTTACCCAGTTCATTTACGACTAGTGGACCCCAATTGTTGTCGTTCCTGCGAAAAGCGTCGCGGATGTAGCGAGCAATAGGGGAGAGGCGTCGGGAAAGTGACGAAAGGGAATGGTTTTGGGATAAAGGTGTGGGCTTTGAGGGTGATGGATTTTCTGGGTCCCAGTTTTGGAAGTCAAAATGAGAGCTTTGGTTATGGGATTTTGTTGGAGTTGGTAGTTTTATCGTCTGGCGATTGGAGAAGAGGCCACCACGGACGACGGGGCGGTTTTGCGATGGCTTGCGATGGCCGTAGAAGAAGTAGGGTTTAGGAGGTTGAAGTGGCATTGCGAGAGCTTATTTCGAAGCTTCGGCTTCTTTCCTTCTCCGGCTGGATAAATTATAGAATCCTCCATCCGACGTCGTAAATATTCCCCTGTTAGATGGGGGTAATATTGATGGGTTGTTAGTGAAGGTTGTTAATTTAATTTTTCCAAAGGCCAAGACTCACATCAACCAAATTTTTCCCTTTTTTTGTCATTTTACAAGTAGGATACAACTCAGGTAACATATCTAAGATGTTCACAGGCCTCTTCTTGCACAAACTAGCAAATCGACTTATTCGCAGTGTCAAATATGCTTATCAGCCTCTTTTCAAATTAACTCACAAATTGAGTCATTTGTATTGTTCACACAAATTTATTATGATTGGAAAATTTTTCTACATAAACATGCAAAACGGCAAAACGACATCTTATGGAGTTTCGAACATTCTTAAATACAAATAAACAGCAGAGCTCAAGTCCAAAAAAACTTTAAATGAGCCAAGTCAAATGTTCAATTCAGGCTCGTTTACAGTGCTACATATTCCCTTTAAATACTCAAATATGAAGTAAATAATCTTTACTACCAATGAATGAACGTATTCTATATTACAGTCAAGAGTTCAGTGCAAGTCCAAAAATTTTTCTGCAGCCTTTCTGAACATCAAAAATGGCAATTTTTTCTGCCTGATGTTGGACGAATTCTACATGAAGCATATAATAAAAAAGATGCAACATGAAAATGTATAAGCATAGTGGCAACTGCAAAATACTGCTTCCTTCTGCTATACAAAAGGAACATCAGGCGAATTCCATAAAACTGCCTTCTTCAAAAGTGGGTTGCTTTGCTCCTCCATTGATGACTTGTCTGATGATAATTCCCTTGAATCCTTGTGTGTTTGTTACCACCTGTTATATATTGATGGCTACCTTCTCTCTTCCGGTGACCACCATTCGATGTTCCCCAGCCACCACCACCACCACCACCATTGTTTTGTCTATATTCCACATCTTTTGGCTCTCTCCTTTGATCATCCCACTGTCCTGTTATATACCGATGACTGCCTTCTCTCTTCCGGAAACCATCATTCGATCTTCCCCAGCTGCCATTGCTAACATTTTGTCTGAAGTCCAAATCTTTTGGCTCTCTGCTTTGATTGTCCTGCTGTTTCCAACCTCTCCATTGTTTATCTTTTGAAGTTCCACTTCCCTGAGTTAAGTTACTTCGCCAACAATTCCCCTGTTCCTGCTGCTTAGTGCTCCAAGAACCATGATCAGAATTTCTCCATGCTTTCTCCTTCGCAGGGCCTAAGCCCTGATTGTTGTTCTCCCAAGGATTGGAACTACTATCAAAACCTTTTGACCAACCGACTTGGTTTTCACAGTCATTCCATCCCCATAATTTATCACTACAACCTCCCCAATTGTTGCCCTTCACAGTTTCATATCCCCTGCTCTCCCAGGGGTTCTCATCATTGTTTAAATTATTATTTTCCCACTCCTGCAACTGATTGCCATCACCTCCCCATTTCTGGGAGTAATGAGCCCATGGGTTATCACCATTATTTGAGTTACTTGGTTTATCTGCATCAACGGGCCATTGCTTCCAGCACTGTGCTTTATCTTTCATTTCTACACCACTTTCTGCATTATTGTTACACCCCCAATTACTTCCAACTTCATTTGGATTCCTTTTCCATTCTTCCGAAGGAACATGCATGAAGTTCCCATTATTTTCATTATAGTACTCTAAGTTGTCCTTGTCTCCCTCTTCAGGAGCAAAAAATGCTTTTTCCAAGTCCTTTATCAAGTCAGGATCAATATAGGGATTCCAATTTATATCATTATCAATATACATATCAGGATCAGGCAGAGAGATTTCACAATAGTGGCCGTTAATCTCATTCCAGAAACGCTTTTTCTCTTTCTGAAATGCCTCTTCCCCAGCGGAATCATCCCAGTTGATTACAGTAGGATGGCAGTGCATAAAATCCTTACATTTTACAATCTTTTGCCAAGGTACTCTTCCAACCAACTTACAGAACCTCTTTTCCCATGAAGGCACGCCATCTTCAACAAAACCTGTAAAAAAGAGGTTCCCTGGTCAGACTACATAATCATTCTTGATGATAAGAAAATTGTTGCACAACAAAAGACAACAAATCATTGCACTAGTCAAGATTCATGAGGCGATGAATAGATGAGAACTCCAAGAATTAACACAGAAATGAATCATCTAACCACCAAACTTGATTGTATGATTGTGCATAAAAATGCTTAAACAACTTCTATATAAACAAGCAGAGAATGTAAAATTCTTTCCCCTGAATTAACAGTTTCAGTGCTAATCTGAGGCCACTGCTCACTTAATGTTTCATGGCCTTCTTCTCTAACGTTTGGGTTAGTTCAAGGTGTAAAAGAGCCAGATTGTCAACCAATGAAGTCCAAATTGATAAATAGAAAGAAACCAAAAAAAAAAAAAAAGCTCAAACCTCAGGCAGAGTGATATTCAAGAAACAGCATTGAACTCTCCAAACAAGAAGAAAGGACAAATTTCCTCGGAAAATTGCAAAATTTGTGGGTTTCAAGGTATTCTTCCTTGTAAAAAATAACAAAACCTTTGAAAACCCACATATCTTATGCTTCAGTAAATGTGCAACATTGACATCCATGAAGAGCAATACCAAAAGCTCCATACCAATTCAGTTTCAAACACAAGACACAGTAACATTATGTCACGGTGGAATCATAGGACTTACTAAATTTGTGCAAAATATCTTACATTAAATTTTTGTCACTCAAAGCAAAACTAAAATGAACTCATTTGTGTTGAAAGATCCAAATTTGGTAATACTCACTAGACCTATAAGACATTTAATAAAGAAAGTGCAACCCAGAAGCTCTTTTTCAGTTTTGCATAACTGAATTAACTGTAGAACATACTTCCCTTAATCCCCAAGAAATGTGAAAGCCTAATCAATCAATAAGCTACACAAAAAAAATAAATAAATTCAAACTAAAACCCATGAAGCAAATAAATTAACCCAATTCAAATTCGTTTAGATATTCAAAAATACATAAAACTACAAGTTCCAAGATTAGAAATTAACATAAACTCACCTGCATAAGGAGGAAGATGTTCATCTTCATGGTCGTAGTAAGAAGATGCTGGATCTTTATATTCCTTCTGATACACGAATCTTCGACGATTTCTCCACTTCCCCATTTCAAATTTTCAATTCAGAATTGAAAGAAACTTCCAATTAAATACCAATCCATCTAATGTTCGAGTCTTTTGGACAGCATAGATGCGAGACGCGGTGACAAACGGATAGGAGCGGCGGGTTTGGGTCGGTTGAATGGGTTTGGGTTAGAAATAGTGATACATATAAATGTTAAAGGTCTCAAAAATTAAAATAATTAAAAAAAATTCTCTAAAATACAATTGTTTAATTTATTTTAAAAAAAATATTTGTTTAATTTATTTATCGCAAAAATAAATACATATAACTATATTGTATACTTTATGTAACATTATTGTATTGCTTTTTTACAAGTATAAAAATATTATTGTATAAATTTTGTGTAATTACTGAATTATTATATAGTTTTTACATAATTATTAGGAAAATTTACAATTTCCTCCTTATATTTTTACATATTATATATTTTTCTTCTTGTTAATTGTGAAATATAATAAAATATCCCTACATTATTTTATCATCGACAATAACCTCCTTTCTGTCAATTTTTTCTTATTAAAATAATAGTTTAAGGATCAAAATGAAATTTTATGGGCCACTTTATAAAAACACAAGAATTGAAAGACTAATGTGAATATTGCCTTCTTCTTCTTCCTTGAACAGCAGCACATGCAGAAAACGGAAAACGAAAGCTCTTGTCTAGCCCTCACCGTGAAGCTCCCTTCTTTTTCCAGACCGATCTCTGTTATTTTTTTGTCGTGACCTCCTGTGATCAAACTGATTTTGTTCTTTCCGCTTGCGATTTTAGAAAACGAAAGCAACTCAAATCGAAATAAAATCAACCAAAGAAAACGAAAACTCAAATCCAAATGAAAATCACCAAATCGGAAGTTCCTCTCGGTGAAGATTACTGTTTCGTTTTTCAGGTAAAACCTTCCCTCCTTTCGATCTATGTTCTCTGTAATTCCGTTCCTTTCTCTTCGTCTCAGACCAAAAATCAGTGCCCATTGATCTTCCCTTCTGAAGTGAACCATGAGTTTTATGTTCTGGGCTTTTGAAACGAAGGACTAGTCTCAATCTCTTTCTCTTGCACCACTATACATGATTTCGCAGCACCTTCGTCCTCTCTTCCCCGTTTGTCGTGTATTATACATTCTTTTGGTGCTTAGCAAGCTCGTTGCTTCTCTTTCTTCCATTTCATGACTTTGTTTTCGGTTTGAAGTTTGTTTCTTTCATCACCAATTAATTCAAGGAAAGGAATCATGGCCTCTCCAGTTGAAGAAGGTACTGTAGTTCGAAATCAAGATCGGATTTTATGAGGATTGTTTGTTTTCATTTGTTGGGTTTTTGTGGGTATTTGTTCTCGGATGATAAAGCCTTTGTTTTGTTTCTTTTTGCTTAGTTAATTTACTAGAAAGAGCATCTGTTTTTACTATATGACTCCGATTCTTACTGAGAAACTTGTATTCTACTGCTTTCGCAAGATTTTCCTTTCAAACAAACAGATAGATTGTAAAATCACACTTTTATTTAGAAATTACTAATGCGTTTTATTAGCTTTTTGTTCTGCAGTTCTAAATCTGTTTGGCTTGAAGGATAACTTTCCTTGAAATTTTGTTCCATTTGCTTGGACGTGTTATTTTGAATCTATTTCGGCTAGTACCTATGGAAAATCTGAGAGAAATTCGTTCTTCAGTTATATCAATTATGTGATTGAATTATTGCTGATTGGTGCAGGAGGAGAAAGGGATTTAGAGAAGGGGCTGATGCCTCCTCAAAAAAGCCAAAACCCTCTTGCAGAACCCTCTCCAACGCCATCGCCTTCCTCAACATCGTCAACTCCAGCCCTTGTTTTATCCAACTCTGGGAAAAGGATTGATCAAGCAGGAAAAAAGAAATATGTAAAACAAGTGACAGGGCGCCATAATGACACTGAGCTGCATTTGGCAGCTCAGCATGGTGATTTGGATGCTGTGAAGCAGATACTTAATAATGACATTGATTCCCAATTGGTTGGGACTTTGAGTGCCGAGGATTTTGATGCAGAGGTTGCGGAAATCCGAGCATCTATGGTGAATGAGGTCAATGAGTTGGGAGAGACAGCTTTGTTTACTGCTGCAGATAAAGGACACCTTGAGGTTGTAAAGGAATTGTTGAAGTATTCCAGTAAAGAGTGCATCACAAGGAAAAATAGATCAGGCTTCGATCCTTTGCATATTGCTGCTATGCAAGGACACCATGGTAATCTTCGTATATTTCTGGTTTATGTTGAAGTCTTTGATCTTTGTTTATTGTTGGTTTGCAAATGACAAGTCAGTTCTAGCAGAATTGTGATCTAAATCAGGTTATGGTTGTAAAATTAATATGCTCATGATAATATTTTGCAAGATATTATGTTCGGCATCAATTACCTTCTTGATCACTTAGGTATTTTGGTGAATAAATTATAAAAATCTAACTAGAGTTCGGTCTTAAAGATGACACACATGGAGGTCGTAAACCCAATTAGCAATTCCTAAGCATGGTTAGTCCAAGAAAGTCATAGTGCCTTAATGCCTTTATTTTTTTCTTCTATGCAGAGGCTTTGTTTTTCATTGGATAATGCATTAATAAGCAACTATAAAGTTATTAATTAGATGTACTATTCCTATATTATCATGCTGCTATTGATAATAAACTGTGTATCTCTCAGTACGAGGGTAAGGAAGCTCTCTGGGTCAAAATTTAATATGTTCAAGTAATCATGCATTGGTTATTGCATATGCCAAATCTTTTCATGGTACCACATTATTTGTGAACGATGCTGTCAAAAAGACCAGGTTTGGTTCAGTTTCAAGTGACATGAAAATAGAATCTCTTTTCTGAAAGATGACAAATGATGAACTTGTGGCATTCAGGTTATATTTTTTGTATTTTCTGGTGTCTTCATTCAATTATAGAGACAACTGTCTTCCATTTTGATACCTGTTTCCTTCATTCTCTTTTGATGAGCAACTAAGACCGGTTTATTCACTGGATATGTTGGGTTATAAATTTAATTGCCATAATGTGTACTAGCTGTAAGAGTTATGTTATTCTTACTTTCATTAGTGTTCAATACATTCTAAGAAAGCACCCATGTTGATTCTTATATTGCAGCCATTGTTCAAGTGCTATTAGATCATGACCCGAGCCTAAGCCATACATATGGGCCATCAGGTGCAACCCCTCTTGTCTCTGCTGCCACTAGGGGGCATACTGCAGTAGTCCTCGAATTGCTGTCGAAGGATGGTAGCTTATTGGAGATTTCTAGATCCAATGGAAAAAATGCATTGCATTTAGCTGCCCGACAGGGTCATGTAGATGTTGTAAAAGCATTACTTAGCAAGGATCCTCAACTGGCACGTAGGACTGACAAGAAGGGGCAGACTGCATTGCATATGGCTGTGAAAGGGCAAAGCTGTGAGGTGGTCAAATTGCTTCTTGAGGCAGATGCTGCTATTGTGATGCTTCCAGACAAATTTGGTAATACAGCTTTGCATGTGGCAACTAGGAAGAAGCGGGTGGAGGTAAAACATTATTATTTGCTGAATTTTAATGCCCATTTTATGTTATATTTTCAAAATTGTCAAGGTTTTATGTCTCCCTTTTGTAATGTTTTCACCAATCTTGAACATATATGTTCTGGCATTTTTCATGGCATGCTATTATCTTATGTTTGAATTCTCTTTTTCCATTACAGATAGTGAACGAGTTGTTATTACTCCGCGATACTAATGTCAATGCACTGACAAGAGACCATAAGACAGCCCTAGACATTGCAGAAGAGCTTACCCTCTCACCAGAATCATCAGAGATAATAGAATGCCTTTGTCGTGATGGTGCAGTTAGGGCAAATGAGCTCAACCAACCAAGAGATGAGTTAAGAAAAACTGTAACTCAAATTAAGAAAGATGTTCACACCCAGCTTGAACAAACCAGAAGAACCAACAAGAACGTCCATAATATTTCTAAAGAGCTCAGGAAACTGCACCGTGAAGGTATTAACAATGCAACCAACTCGGTGACGGTCGTAGCTGTGCTTTTTGCAACCGTTGCTTTTGCAGCCATCTTTACTGTACCTGGTGGAGATAAAGATAATGGGTCGGCAGTGGTTGTGAGCTATGCTTCTTTCAAAATTTTCTTCATCTTTAATGCCATTGCTCTCTTCACTTCATTGGCTGTCGTGGTGGTTCAAATAACACTGGTTAGAGGTGAGACAAAAGCAGAAAGACGGGTAGTAGAAGTGATTAATAAACTAATGTGGCTGGCTTCTGTGTGCACTTCGGTCGCATTTATAGCTTCGTCTTATATAGTAGTCGGCAAGAAACACAAGTGGGCTGCTGTTTTGGTTACAGTTGTTGGGGGAGTGATAATGGCTGGTGTTCTGGGCACAATGACTTACTACGTGGTGAAATCCAAGAGGATTCGCTCAATGAGGAAGAAGGACAAGCATGCGCGGAGGAGTGGATCCAACTCGTGGCAGCATTCCGACTTCTCCAACTCAGAAGGAGTTGATCGATTTATCGCCCTTTAATTTGTGAACGGTAGAGTTTTCTGCTCTGATTTTATGCTTGTAGAGTGAAAGAGTGGATGTTGAAGCAAATGAAGTTATTGTAGCATATGAAAAATGACGTTTCCTAATGTTTCTTTGATCTTAAATATGGAAGCAAATGATTGAAGGTATTGATTGATAGTTAAGATTTCAATCAAAGCTCACTACTTTCTAATTATTATGTTCTGTTTTCCCATAATTTTTCACTGAATTTCACATGAAAAAGGGTTTTGTTTCTGGAAGAGGATATTCTTCCACATGATAAGATTGTGCTATGTTATTATGTTGACTTGTTTCCTATATGCTCTTAATCTAGATACATAATGGTTATTCATATGTCAAATTGTTCAAGTGGGCGCAAATGTCTGCTGAAATGATTCTAAGGAGAATATATTCTTAAACACTAATTTGAAAATTGTGTTCAAACCCCATTCTCCACAAACAAGTTCTCTCCCACCCTCTAAACCTTAGCAATTTATTTCCATTGACTCTTTAGATTTTTTTTTTTGGCTTTAGTTAACCCTCAAGGTTTAAACCCAGGACCTTTTGGTCTTTGGTGACTCTTTAGATTAACCATAGTGACTTTTTATGTTTTTAGTGAGATTTTAGATTTTAATTCCTCATTTGAAAGATTTTGATCCTTAAATAAAACTTGTTCTCCAAAATTTGAATTTATTTATTTATTTATTTATTTATATTTTGTATTTTACTAGTCTATTATTTTATTGTTAATGGACTTAAATATGCGATTCAGATTTACAGTTCATATTTGAGTATATTTCGATCTTACATTGTCAAAATTATTGAAATAATTAAAGGTTGAATAGCTACAATATATTTCCGAAAAATAAAATGTAGAAGTTGAACACTTACTTTTTTTTTTTTTTTTTAATTTTTTATAGCACTTATACTTTTTTATGGTAGACCCAGTCTACCATATCAGCTAATTCACTAGAATGATAACAACATATCATTCGTGGACCAATCCACTAGAATGATTACAAGTCTTGTCATTATTCTAGTGGATTGGTCAACGTCTCTCCTAATTAGTTTTACTTACTTGTTATTATTTTAACGGATTGATTCACGGATAATGTGATAGATCGAATCTATCTAAGAATTTATCCCAATCGAAGCTATAAACTAGGGCATACTTTTCTAAATAAGTCAAATAATAATAATAATAATAATAAAAGCGAAAGGTTTGTACATATTAGATGCAATTAATTTTAAATTTTAAAAAATAACATGTAGAATTTGAGTTTCTAGATATGTCGCATGTCATACATCAACCCTTAATTTTTATATAGTTTATAGATTGGATGAGCTACTTTTGGAAGAAAAAGAAAAAAGATAGGTTCAGCTACTTTAAAAATGAGTACATAAAATAGTGAGGCAACCCATAATTCCTCAAAACAAACAGTACAACCTTCAGATAGCAGTGAACTTGTTGAAGAAATCAGAAATATGGTCATTAACTTGGTGAGGCTCCTCTTGATTGAGAAAGTGAGCTACTCCTTCCAATACCACAACATCTTCCAATAGAGGAACATCTTTCTTGAACCATCCTTTCTCTATATTTTCCTTAAAATTCATAACATTAAATCCAGGGTCCTCATCTCCTATAATCAGCTTAGCAGGTACATTGACTTGAGCCCCTGTCCAAGCTGCAGTGAGCTCCCAATTTCTGCATATTTCAATTTCAAACCAAAAAAAAGATAAATATTACTAATTGCCACATAAATCAATATAAAAATATGCAAATGATAATTGAGTGAGAAATATAATTAATTTATCAATACATACTGGTTCAAATTCCGGTAATAATTAACACCACCAGTAAACCCAGTCTTTTCAAATTTGGAAGTGTAATATTGTACTTCTTCTTCAGAAAGCCAAGAAGGTAGCTCCAATGGAGTCCCGCACGGTTCTCTGCTAAATACTTTTCCTTTTGGAAAAATTAATAGCTCTTGCTTACGGTATGTCAGAAACTCCTTCACAACTCTCTCTGTACCAAGCTTTGAAAACTCTGCTTCTATGTCTCCATACTCCTATATTAAAACAGACAACAAAATCATGCACCAAACAATACATTATTATAGCTCCATGGTTCAATAATAATATCCAAAACCTGAAATCTGCATATGTAGACATCATCCCCGTACAAATCTCGATACGTCTCAAGCAATTTGTTCTTCTGATTTCTAGGAAAATATGGCACGCCTAAGCTCACCAAAGCTTTAACTCTATCTGGTCTAAACAGGCAGAGATACCAAGCGATGAGAGCACCCCAGTCATGCCCAACTACGAACACCTTCTCTGGTTTAGGTTCCAGGGCGTCAATAAGACCGATGAGATCGCCAACGATGTGGAGACAAGTGTACTTTTGTGGATCAGAAGGCGCATCTGTATCACCGTAGCCTCTGAGGTCGGGCGCCAATGCTCGGTAACCTAGAGAAGCGAAGGCCCGGATCTGGTGGCGCCATGAGAACCATAGGTCAGGGAATCCATGGAGGAAGAGAGTAACTGGGCCATCCAATGGACCCATCTCCGCTACGTGCATGTTGATGCCATTGACATTGAGAATCCTGTGATGTATAGTCTCCATTATTAGATTAGATAGACAGTTTTGGTCTTAGTTTGGTGTTTGCTTCGTAGTTACTCGTCTATAATAATACATGCATGTCTGTTTTAGATGTCGCATTAGTCACTACGGTTGGAGTGGAGAGCATTGCCGTGAAAGTTGACCAGGAACAGCTGTTTGACCAACTTTTAACCAAAGTCCAATAGGCAAATGCCAGTTAAGCAGAGTCTTTTTGTCTTTGGTAAAAAAAACAAAAAAAAGCAGAGTCTTTTTGTCAATAATTAACATCCAGCAAATGAGCAACATTGGAGCACGCCATAACCACCTATCATTTAAATGCCGGAACTCTTGAATTCTCCAATTCTGATTATTAAAAAAAAAAAAAATTTTACTGGCCAAATACATCTTCGAGCCACTGTACTATTTATCTTTTTATCATTTAGCCCCCTCATCTTAGTAATATTCCAAATAACACCCCATACTACTTGCTTATTTTCCACGAGCACCTTATTTAACATTTGCACGCACGCGTCAACTTCTTGCTTATCTTGCTGTGGGACCCATTAATCAAGACAGATAGCGTGCCCTTGATAAAACGTAGCCGTTTTAGTCAAGAAACCCAATTAACAAAGAAGAAAAAAAAAAAAAAAGAGAAATAAGATTCTTATTCCGCCATAACAGTTGCCACATCCACCGTCAAAAGCTAACATCACCACCGCAATTGGTGCTACAGAACCTGTAAGAGAAGACTATTGCCTCTGAATATCTCAATCTTTATTGTATTACCTGCTTAACAATCTATTTTCTATAAGGGCTAGAGAGATAAAATGAAAGAAAATTGGAAGATGAAGGATATCTTTTGAGAATTTATGTTTGCTACATCTCCTACTTCATCTCAAATTTCTTTACTTCGCTCTAAACCAGCCCCACAAACAAGTTTGCTTCTTGATCTCTTCTTCTTCTTCGCACAATACTAGCCCCATCTTCTTCTTTCCTTTGCTCAACACCAGCCCCACTTGATTTCTTCTTCTTCTTTCCTTCGCTCAACACCAGCCCCATCTTTTTGTTTCCTTCGCTCAACACCAGCTCCACTTGATTTCTTCTTCTTCTTCTTCTTTCCATCACTCAACGCCAGCCCCATCTTCTTCTTTCCTTCGCTTAAGCCCCACTTAATTTCTTCTTCTTCTTCTCCTTCTTCTTCGCTCAACACCAGCCCCATATTCTTCTTTTCCTTCGCTCAACACCAACCCTACAAACAAGTCTTCTTCTTCTTCTTCTTAGTAAATTATTTGTATTCCATTACTTAGCATTCTCAATTTGTTCCTCTGCTTAAGCTTGACCTTTCTGAAAATCTCTGTTTGATCTTTTTTTGTCACTATATAATTGGGAAATTTCTGGGTTTTATTTTTCTCTAAGATAGCTGTACAAAGATTTTCTGAATCTTTACTTTACGAATAAATAATATTATTTTTATGTTTAAAAAATAAATATAGACGGAGCAGGGCCAGGAGGTCCTGTGTAAAGTATTAAAATTAGATATTGGGCTCCATAATAATTATGATATATATAATTAAAATAAATAAAAGATATGTATTCTAAGAGTGGCTCAGTGGAAGATACTTAATAAAACAATCTATCAATCCTAGGTTCAATACCTAGAGAACACTTAGTACTTTTTTTAAAAAAAATTTTTAAAAATTTTGGCCCTAAAAAAATGGGGCCCTGTGCAAATGCACTGCTTGCACAGGGCCTCCAACGGACCTGAGACGGGGAAGGTGTTTACTTACTTATATCGGGGGCTTTCATGCATTTTAGCAATTTTTTAGTTATTGGTAATTGGTTTGTGCATCTAGGTGGATTATTCAATTCTCTGGTATACTTTCGTCAATCTCTGGATAGGTTTTGGTCTTGGATTCAAAATATATGGAATTCTCTGTGTCAAAAAACCGCAACGTTTACTTATACGTGTGTTGCTTTTCAAGGTTGAAGATGAGTTAAAACGACAATATTTTTGCTTTATTCAACCTTGTTTGGGGCCTACGGCACAATAGAAGGAGGTTTAGGCACCTTCATTGAATTGCAGTAAACGCGCCGTTAGAGCTGTTGAAGGGGATCGTATGTTAGAGTCGTTAAAGGGGATCGTATAGTATAATACTACCTCTAATTTTTTGAATTCTTTACATTTTAAAACCCTAATTTAGGTTCAAGTTTGGTGTTGATAGTTTAATGAGTTGGGTTAGGTAAATTAAAATAGGTTTATGTTAGTTATAATATATGATTACTGTAGTTTAATAATATATAAATAATATTTTAATCTACCTAATTCAACTCATCAAACTATTAACACGAAACTTGAATCTACTGGACCCTAAAAAGGTATAAAGAATTCAAAAAACTAAAGGTAGTAAAGGCATAGTAGAGCCATTACTACATAAAAGGCTAATAACAAACAAAAACGTGTATAGTAAAAAGGCTTCAAGATGGGTTTGGCCCAATTTTTCTTTAATTATAACCCAGGGGAAACCCAAATTTGTACATACCCCTTAGCACCTTCTTCAATTCAACCACATATCATTTTCTTCATCTCTTCTAAGACAAACATCTTCTAAGACAAACATTTTATTTGTGACATTACCAACAGAAAAAGGTTTTGATTTTCTTTGTGAGGTGAGGAAACATTCGACCAACGGGTAGGTTGTCATTGTGTGACGATCACTTGTGATTTGTATGTTTATGATATGGAGCAACTAGTTTTGGATAGGGCTGTAAACGAGCTGAGCCAGCCGAACGTTGGACTGTTCGAGCTCGGCTCGTTTTTTTTATGAGCCCAAATTTTGAGCTCGAGATAGGCCCATTTATTTGACAAGCATTAATTTAAGCTCGAGCTTGGCTCGTGAGTTAGATAATTTTTTAGCTGTTTGAGCTGAGCTCGTAAACTTGAGCTCAAAAGTTCATTCATGAGCTGTTCACTAGCTCGAGTTTGTTCGCGAGCCTGTTCGAGCTGTTCAAGAGTCTTTTCTGTAGCACCCCTTAACCCAACCGTTTACGGTCGAACCAAGATGTGCCACATTACATATTACATGGTATACAGCTCATATTATTACAACTTATTAGAATATAATTTACGAAGTTTACAACATTGAATAATAAAAATTCGATTCCAGCTTCCTTTACTATTTCTTGATTTAACTTCATAGTATATGCCTTGCTAAACAATTCTGGTGAGCCTGATACTATTTGATTTTATTCATTCTTCTCGCGTCTTTCAGAAACCTACAAGTTTAGGATGAATCAAAACTTGCTGAGCGATTTCGCTCAGTGGATACTTTTAACCATAAAATATCAATAATAGTATTTTCATGCAATTAAAAATATAAATACAATAATTAATCTTTTAATGAAAATAATTCAATAATAAATATTAAAATAGTAATCAACTCATTTGAAATAAATAATAAATAAATCAATATCAAATTTACTTATTTGAATTAATCAAGTGGCTCTACTAGGAATCTAGTGAACACCTGGATAAAGTTTACTGTATTTAGTTTACGGTGGATAACTCTAAGCCATAGATGGAGCATCATACGTTGACCTGAAGTCAAATATTATATTAATGGCCAAATCCAAAATTCACAACGTACCAAATTCGAACCTAATCGCAGGCTCTATTCGATAATACCCCAAAGTTTGACTTTACTTAAGTCTAACTTAGTTGGTCGCAGTACTGCTACAGTGTATGATACATCACACCCTTATCACACTAGTTCACTTACCTAAGTAAAGCAAAATATTTATTTCTGTAATACCTTCTCAATTCCATTCCAAATCATAAGTATAGCACAAATAAAATATATTTCCAATCATAATTTAATCATAAACCATATATATTTCTAAATCACAATTAATATATTTTTTTCAAAATCACAAATTAAATTTCAAATATCAAACTTTATAATAAATCCATCGCAAATTTTAATGCATGCAAATTTTAAGAAATATATATTGGTATTTTCGTAATTAAAGTATCAAACCTGATTTTAACGGTCTCTTTTATTCAACCGTCTCTTTTTGTTTCGGTTCCTTCATTCTCTTTGAACGGTCCTAATATCATTAATACACATATGTATTTTGTAAGAAAATATCGTTCAAATATTTTTCTATAAATTTCTCCTTTTTATTTCTACTTATTACGTGTCCAAATATTAATAATTAAGTCTCTAATTATTTTTATATCAACTTTATTAATTTAATAAGTTTTATGGTAGTCAAATCTTATTCCTTTAATGTCCGAATAATTTATTCTAAACATACTCCATTTAATTTCTATTTAAGTTATTTTCTATAAATATTATTGAAATTCCTTTTTATTTTTCTTATTTAAAATACACACATATTAACTAATTAAATCTAAATATAATTACATATGCATAAATATATATATTTTTTAGTGTTAATTATAATACCCAACTATCTATATCTAGAAATCTACTCTTTTTTAAATTTAACTATCCAATCATTAATTAATTGGATCTCCAATATATATATATATTAATTACAAGTTCCATTTTATTAACTTTTGCCAAAATATAGATTCTAAGTCAATAATTCATTTATTTAACTAAAACTATAATTTCTATTAACCAATTATAAATCTCAATTTAATAAAAATTCATTTAATAATAAATTTCCCAATTATTTGATCTCTAATTATTTTTATACCAAAATTAAACTCATATAATAAATTTTTATAATATTTTAGGCTTAATTTAATATTCTCATAATTTATTTAGGCCCCTAAAATATCAATTTATCAAATATAAATCTAATTAGTTAATTAATTAAGCTGTTGGACTAAATTGAAAAGATAAATTAAGTTTAGGGTCAATTACCAACACGGAAGGGCATAATTGAAAAGAAACTTAGGACGGCAGGGGTTTGACCATGATTGACTGAAGATTTGAGCGCCTGATGGTAAAAATGCGGAGGGACTAAATCAGACTTTCGCCAAAACGCAGGCGTTTTGCTCAAAACGCGAGAGTTCACCGCGTTTTGCTTCTAGTCAAGTTTAAACCTGAATCAACTCACTCGGACCGAACCAGAAGACAAATCAAACCGCGTCGTCCCCTTCCCAGCAACGGCACCGTTCACGCGATTTCATCTGAACTTTCAGACGGTTTTTCTTCGTCATCCGGCGACCAACGGCGATGATCTTGGTATCAAACTCTTTCTCTGGAAATTTCCCATCATCCTATGTCCTTAGATTGGATGGAGAAACGCCAGATTTTAAGAAATCAGAGGATGAACATTTCGGGTATTTTAATGATTTTCAGATCCATTTTCCAACCCGGCCAGAAATGGCTTTTCCTGCCAGCGTTCGACGCGTTTCTTGATTCTATGATACTCACCGGTCTGAGAGGAGATGAACATACAGAGTATCATTTTAATCTCAATTAAATCACAGAATTAAACTAATCTTCAGCCCATTATTGTTGAAAATCATTCAGCAGGAATTATTCAAGTCTGCCGGCCAGCTTGACTATGGAAATTCAGAGAGAACGACAATTGAATTGAATTTTCTCTGCGTAATTTATTGAATTTTACTATTTAGAACTATTTATAATATATTTTTCGGTAACGTAAAAATTAACGGACCGCGTTGTTGGATTCGTCATATTTTTTCTGGTCGTCGTGGTATATTTATTTTTTCAAAATAATTACACGAATGATGTACTTCTATCGGACTGGCTAAACCGCTAATAAAATTACTATAATACCCTTAACTATTCACAATATTTACTTAGGTTTGACTTTTACTGTGGTAAATTTTAATTTACCGTTTTACCATCTTTTACCTTCGTAGGTAAAAAAATCGAAAATTTCTTCCGTATTAAAACCTTA
>CATIWJ010205719.1:0-10298 GCA_949640765.1 Croton laevigatus | reverse complement strand
TAATTAATAAAAATTAGTATTAACATCAATGAAAACTCAAGCAAATATAAATATATGAAAAATCCAAAAATATTTATATTCACCACTTCCGTTACCTTCTCCAAAAGTCCAATCCTTTAGACAAATCATAGCCTCAACAGTTGCAAGAGACAACAATTCACGAAAATAGTCAATATTAAAAGCAGGCAACCTATTTTCTAAAGCAGAGGAAGAATGATCCAAAATCATTTGACGAACATCCTTATTCGTTTTGCAATTCTTAACATGACGAAGTAAATTACCTGTCCTCATTTTACTATCAGCATTGTAAGATTTTCCACATTTCTTACACTTGCAAATTAAATTACTCTTTTCATCCGGCTCATCAATAAAATAAAAATAAGCCCAAACACTAGATGTAAGCCTACGTTGACATTTCGTACCATTATGAACTGGCTTATAAGAAGATTCATCCTTTAATTTCTTCTCCATAGGAGAGTCCATCTCCTCTCCATAACTGCATTAAGTTACATGAACTTATGTAAATGAAATGGAAAATAATATACCATCTAATTGTTGATATTTAAAAAGCAAACCAAACTTAACATCTATTAGACTTAGATATGCTTCAATTACCAAACTTAAACAACAAATACATTATTATCATTCTTTGAGTTTAAGCATTGTATATGGAATTCACCAAAAAAAAAAAATACACTAGATTTTGTTGGACTAGAAAATATATGAGAAGAGGAGGAAAGGTTAAATCTGTTACACTAGAAAATATATGATTCTTGATGATGCCAACTGCAGCATCAAATAAGTTGAGTTGACATAAGCTTCAATATTATAAAAATGACCAATGGAGGACAAATTAAATTCAAGCTTATATAATAAGCAAGCAGAAACAGCTATTTTACGTATACAGCCTATTTCCAATGTAGGTGGAACCTAGACAGAGCTGCCTTCTGTATCCCTTGGAGGCAAAAATGAAAGAAATAAAAAAAAAAAAGATGTTTGAAACACTAAAGGAAGAAAGTGAATTTAGTGAAATAGTACAGCCTAAGTCATAATCAATTTGAAGCTTGATCACATTGCTTGTATAATAATTTAACTGAGCCTAAATTTAAAAGATGAAAACAACCCATGAAACATCAAAATTAATACCAAATCAACGTATTATTATCAACTGAGCAAATACGATTCTAAGAATCAAATGTCTAGGCACTGAAAAAGAAAGCATTCCTTTTTGAAAGGAACAACAAGCAATAAAAACCCAAGATATATAAGAAAGAATTAACATTTTCTATCCATAGAATAGTTAAGGCAATACACATTAAAACGATTAGTTACCTCTTTTATTTTAAATTCAATATTACAGGATCAACAAATTTTCTTGATGGTTAAACATAACCACTACCTACAACATGAATTTGTCCATAAAAGTTCAGGTTTTCAAATACCAAAGCTACAACAGTCCATGTGAACCAGTAGCAAACAGGGGCAAACTTACAAACTTACCACTCTAATGGTGCTCGATCGGATGGAGGAGTTGCTGAAGATGAAGAATAGAAATGAAAATGGAAAATGAGGAGCGGCTGAAACTAAACAAAATGATAAACTAATTAACAAACTAACACTTCAACAGCATAAACCTAAAAAACCCAAAGCTACCAGAGTTTAGAGGAACAAAAAAAGGGAAAAAAACTAACAAACTTACCACTCAAATGGTGCTCGATCGACGACCAACACCAGAACCGAAGCCTATTCTAGTCTCCTTTCTTCTTCACTTCTTCGTTCGATTAAAAATGGAAAATGAGGATTGGCGGTTCTTAACCAAAGATGGAGCGGCGGTTCTGAAGATCGATGGAGCGGCGGATGGAGGAGCTATTTAGATCGATAGGGGTAGCGGCGGATGGAGGAGCTGCTGAAGATGAAGAATAGAAATGAAAATGGAAAATGAGGAGCGGCTGAAACTAAACAAAATGAGGGTCGGCCGAATATGATAGATAAAAACCTAAACCTAAACCTACCTTAATACTCAATACGACGTCGTTTTGATAATTGGGTTAGACAGGTCGGGTTTCAAGTTAGAAGGGTCAACTCGAACCCAACCTATTTAATTTCAGGTCGGGTTCGTGTCAACCCATTTACTTAAACAGGTCGAAAAATCTTAACCCTAACCCGCTTTTTTCAGGTCAGGTTCGTGTCGGGTTAGCAGGTCGAATCAGCTTTTGACAGCCCTAGTTGGTAGCTGTGGATTATGATTCTTGGATTGAGCCCGATCCTAGTGAGGAGAAGCATACCCCGATCAGTTCGGTGGCATCGGCTCATATTGGAGATTAGTTAGGCTAGTAATAGGTAGTAGACTTTTGGTATGATGTTATGTAATATATTTTGGATATTAAGTAACAGTTGGACTAGTAGGCTTTGATATAAAGATATGCAATATATTTTGAATGTTAAGTAGTAGTAGGTCTAGTAGGCCTTGATGTAGGGAAAAAGATTTTATATTTTGAACTTGTGTGTAGAATACTTATTATTATTAATCTAATGGATGTGTTTAGTTAAAGATTTGTGTACATGCCATTTAGGATTGTCTAAAGTATATATTGTACTAAGATTGGCTGCTGTATAGTCTTTTCTTATTGTAGCGATGTCTGAAGAAGTAGAATCGTAGAGAGCAATTCTAGACAAGGCAGAGTCTCGCGCCTCAGTCCCTAGTTTCACTGGAGCTCAGGAGCCTCCTGTGTAACCTGAACTAGCGCCAGAACTGGCACTAGTTGTGCCTAGAGTTAGGTTCCCTAACCTAGGCGAGTACTTGCGATGGATGGCTGAAGCATTTCAGCAGATGGCAGATAGAGCCCCTGCAGCAGCAGCAGTAGACCAAGACTGACGTCCACCCATCGACAAGCTTTATAAATACGGGCTAAAGAGTTTAGTTCGGGACATGCAGAGGGAGCTGAGGAAGCCGAGTACTAGCTAGACAGTACTAAGCAAGCACTAGATCACCTGAGATGTGCTTCAGAGGATCGCGCGATATGCGCTACATCACTCTTGACCGATGAAGCGTACAACTAGTGGGACAGTGTTCAGTAGCGTGTCATGTCTGAGCAGAGGACTTAGGCATTCTTTGAGGTTGAATTTCGGAAGCACTATATTACAATGTTTTACTTGAATGCCAAAAGAGATGAATTCATCCACCTCAGGCAAGGGAGGATAACGGTTATAGAGTATGAGAAGGAGTTCACCCGTTTGAGCAAGTATGGGAGGAAGCTAGTGGAGATGGAAGAAGAGAAATGCCACAAGTTCTTAAATGGACTTAATGATGAGTTACAAGTTCAACTAGTGGCTATGGGATTTATAGAGTTCTCCAAGTTGTTGTCTAGAGCACTCGAGGTTGAAAGAGTGCAGATGAATCAGAGAAACAGACGTTAGAGGGTGCAGTAGAAGAGGGATCAGTCTCAGATATTTGGAGGTAGTCAGTCCTCCAGGAAGAGGTTCAGAGGAGGTGGCTCGGCTCAGTCTAGAGGTCAGAGCCAGGGTAGAAGAGATGCTAGAGGACTATCACTCAGTGCACCTGGAGCCCTAGGAGGTTCTGGTAGTGGTAGCAGAAGAGGTAGAGCTAGGGGAGCTGAGTCAGCAGCAGACAGTACCGGAGGGTATCACCCCTACCCTACCTATGATACATGTGGACGTAAGCACCCAGAGGAGTACCGGTATCAGCCTAATGACAATGTTTGCTGGGAGTGTGGCCATGAAGGTCACATGAGGCGTTAGTGCCCGAGACTCCAGAGTGAAGCATCAGCTTAGATAGAGCGTTCTCAGCAACCAGCCGGCCAAGGCTGAGGTAGAGGTCGAGGCAACCCTAACCAGCAAAGGACTCAATTAGAGACAGTTGATCACGTTAGGACCAGTGCTCCAACCAGGGTGTATGCCATGAAGACAAGAGAAGAGGAGGATGCTCCAGATGTTATTGTGGGTACATTTTCTATGTCTGGTAAACCCATATATACATTGATTGATCCAGGTTTGACCCACTCTTATATCTGTATGCTTGGGGATAGTATTAAGGGGTTGTCAGTAGAATATGCTGAGCCCGAGATTCTAGTGACAACACTTTTGGATGACAGGATAGTGATTAACAAGATTGTTAAGGATTGCCCAATAGAGATTCATGGTGAGATCTTCTTGGGAAACCTAATGGAGTTGCCCTTTAGAGAGTTTGATGTCATCCTAGGGATGGATTGGCTGCATAAGCATAAGGCCTTAGTTGATTGTGAGAAGAAGAGGGTAACCTTGAAGACACCGGAGGCAAATAAGTGATTGCCGTAGGAAAGCGACCAAATTACTTGCATAATATGATACCAGCTGTGGCAGTGAAGCACTTGATACAGAAGGGTTGTGAAGCCTACCTAGTTTGTGCCTTGGAAGTGAAGAAAGTTAATGATGGGGTTCGAGGAATACCGGTTGTATGTGAGTTTCCGGATGTATTCCTAGTTGAGCCAAGGATGCCACCTAGAAGAGAAGTTGAGTTCACTATAGATTTGCATCTGAGAGCGGCACTAGTCTCGATAGCTTCATATAGAATGGCACCGATAGAATTGAAAGAGTTGAAGATCCAGCTGCAAGAGCTACTGGATAAGGGGTTCATCAAACCGAGTGTGTCTCCATGGGGAGCACCCGTGTTTTTTGTGAAGAAGAAGGATGGATCTTTAAGGTTGTAAGTGGATTATCGGCAGTTAAACAAGTTAACTATCAAGAACAAATATCCCCTTCCGAGGATAGATGATTTGTTCGACCAGTTGAAAGGAGCCGGAGTGTTTTTAAAGATCAACCTACGGTCAGGGTATTATCAGTTAGGAATCAAGGAGGAAGATATACCCAAGATGGCATTTCGTACTCGATATGGTCATTACGAGTTCCTAGTGATGCCATTCGGGTTAACGAATGCCCCAGTGGTATTCATGGATTTGATAAACCGGGTCTTTCATCAGTACTTAGACCAGTTTGTGGTGGTTTTCATCGATGATATTTTGGTGTATTCAAAAGATGAGAAGGAGCATGAGCAGCATCTTCGTATTGTACTTCAGACTTTGAGAGAGAGGCAGTTGTACGCCAAACTCAGTAAGTGTGAGTTTTGGCTAAAGAAGGTAATCTTCTTAGGACACATAGTGTCGGCGGAAGGTATTAGAGTTGATCTGAAGAAAATAGAAGCTATTATGGATTGGAAGCCTCCGAGATCGGTGATAGAAGTGAGGAGTTTCTTGGGGTTAGCCAGATACTACCGAAGATTTATGAAAGGCTTTTTTGTTATAGCTGCCCCAATGACCAAACTGCTTCAGAAAGATGTGAAGTTTTATTAGAATGATGCTTGCCAGAAGAGTTTCGAGATATTGAAGGAGAAGTTGATGAATGCTCCAGTCCTGACACAGTCAATATCGGGGAAAGAGTATGCTATTTATAGCGATGCATCACACATTGGTTTGGGATGTGTGTTGATGCAAGAAGGTAAGGTAGTTGCATATGCTTCTCGACAGCTAATGCCCCATGAGAAGAACTACCCAACACACGATTTGGAATTAGCTGCTATCGTGTTGGCCTTTAAGACTTGAAGGCATTATTTATATGGTGAGAGATGTCGGATCTACATGGATTACAAGAGCTTGAAGTACCTACAAGGGCAGAAGGATCTTAACTTATGACAGAGAAAATGGGTTCAGCTACTAGCACATTTTGACTACACTATCAACTATCATCCTGGGAATGCTAATGTAGTAGCGGATGGTTTGAGCAAAAAGATGATTCAAGCCTTAAAAGCAATAAGGGTGCAAGTGTTAGAGGAAAATGATGATGCATGTTTAGTAGAAATGCAAGCCAGACCTATGTTGCTACAAGAGATAACTGAAGCTCAACAGAAGGATCCTCAAGTGCATAAGTGGATGAAGTAGGTTCAAGGTGGAAAGGACGAGAAGTATCGGATATCGCCAGATGGGATGCTATGCTTTGAAAATCGAATAGTGGTTCCAAGAACGGGCAATATAAGAGAAACGGTCATAAGAAAAGCTCACAGTAGTCCGTTCGCTAAGCATTTGGGCAGTATTAAGATGTAATTAGACTTGAAGAAGAGTTACTGGTGGCCAGGAATTAAGAGGAATGTCAACACCTATGTATCCAAGTGTTTGAATTGTCAGAAAGTGAAGGCTGAACATCAGTTGCCATCAGGGTTATTACAGCCGATTAGCATACCTGTATGGAAATGAGACCGGGTAACTATGGATTTTATTTCGGGTCTTCCCTTAACTTGAAACAAACATGATGCAGTATGGGTAGTAGTGGATAGACTCGCCAAGTCTGCTCACTTCTTACCTATCCATATGGACTACTCGCTGGACAAGTTAGCGGAGATATATGTCAAAGAGATAGTCCGGTTACACGGTATACCATTGTCCATCATATCCGACAGAGATCCAAGGTTTACGTCAAATTTCTGGGGAAGGTTGTAAGAAGCATTGGGTACGAAGCTACAGTTTAGTACAGTATTTCATCCTCAGACAGATGGTCAGTCAGAAAGGGTAATTCAGATCTTAGAAGACATGTTGCGAGCTTGCGTGATGAATCTTGAGGGAAGTTGGGACAAGTATCTACCGTTAGCTGAGCTCGCCTACAACAATAGTTATCAGTCAAGCATCAAGATGGCACCTTATGAGGCGTTGTATGGTAGAAAATGTCGTACTCCAGTTTGTTGGACATAACTCAACGAGTATAAGATGATTGGTTTGGATTTGGTTCAAGATACTGAGAATAAGGTTAAGATCATTCAAGCTAGATTGAGAGAAGCATCAGATCGTCAGAAGTCCTACGCGAACTTGAAGCGAAAGGATATCAGCTATGAAGTTGGCAACAAGGTGTTTCTCAAGGTGTCTCTGTGGAAGAAGGTTATGAGATATCAGAAGAAGGGTAAGTTGAGCCCTAGGTTCATTGGGCCCTACGAAATAATTGAACGTATCGGTCCAGTAGCTTATCGCTTAGCTCTACCCCCAGAGTTGGATAGAGTTCACAATGTCTTCCACGTATCGATGTTGAGACGATACAGATCGGACCCTTCGCATGTACTACCGGCAGAGAGTCTCGAGTTGGATCCCAACCTGTCATTTGAAAAAGAACCTGTTTATATCTTAGCCAAGGAAACCAAGAAGTTGCGAAATAAGGAGATCCCTTTGGTCAAGATTTTGTGGAGGAACCATAAGGTCGAGGAAGTTACCTGGGAACGCGAGTTAATTATGCGTGAGCGATATTCGCAGTTATTCGTTAACCAATAAGCTTCGAGGACGAAGCCTTTTTATAAGGTGGGTAGATTGTAACATCCCGTTTACTTACTAGTTAGTATTTCTTGAGTTGTCATAGCTAATAGTGTGTTTATAGGTGTTCTGAGTCCCGAGACATAAGAGCGTCGGAGTCGACCTTGGAGTTCGTGCTTAGCATCAGTTAGATTTGAGGTAATTTTATGTTGTTGAACTAATAGTATTGGATTTCAATTATATATAGTTGGGCTAGAATAGATGATGGGCTTGGTATTAACAAAAAAAAAGAGGAATGATCTAGAAATAGGCTAAGGCCTATGTAAATCTAAAATTTGGCATGTGGCCCAAATGTCCTCCACAAATATCTCTTTCAAACTTCTTCTACACACCATATTCTATAGAAATTTCCATTATCTTTCTCTCTTCCACTCGCCACCTCTCCCCTTTCTACTCCTTCTTCATTTTCTTCCATTAACTTCCAATATCTCCATCAACTTCTTCATCTTCCACTTTCAAATCTTTGAGAGCCAGCCCATCTTCAAGAGTTAAAAGGAGATTTCTTGGGATAATCATAAGGGAAGACTAAATCTAAGACTTAGAGGCTAAGAACAATGAGAAGGGTAAAGAGCTTGCTTGAGCTTAGTGGAAGCTCACATTTTGAGGTTTGATGCTTTAATAATTTTCTTTTTAAGTTAATTTTTGATGTCCTTTGAAAATGTGAAATGTTCACTTGATGGGAGTTTTTGAATACCAATATGCATTTCTTTGGGATTTACACTTGATTTGGATGTTATAAAATGTGTTGATATTGCCACGAATTGAAATTATAAAGTTTGAAACTTGTTTGGAAAATGTATTTGAAAAATGAATGGAAAAAACCATCTGGCCGCACAGGTGTCGTGCTCGAGACTATCACGCCTCGATGTGGTTGACGCGCTCACGACTACTTTGTGGAGAGTCGGAAGGTAATTAAGGCATTAATCGCACACGCGAAGGTCACGCCCTTTTTAGTTGTCGCACTCGCAACTACCTCTTTTTCCCAGCGCGTCTGCGACCATCACATACCTTGTGGAAGTCGCGTTCGCGATGGTAACAAGAAAAGAAGGCCTCGTGCTCGTGACCAAGGTAGCACACGACGGTCACGACTTTTTAGACAGATTTTTCAAATGAACTTTTATGGGATTTAAATGAAATAAGAATTGTTTCAGAAATCCAACGTTTATATATGGTTATGAGTAATGGATATGAGGAAGTTGATTATGGAATGAGAATCAAACGATGAGCATATAAGTGCATTTGTATTATGAACTATTATTTGGTTTTAAAGGCTCATATGGCTTGTTTTAGAACGCTAGTGATAAGAATACGATGCATCGTAGGGTTAAACCGCAGAAATGATATGATATTGACATTAATGATGATATGATATATGGAAATTGTATTGGCGTTATAGTCTATAAATAGCTATACAAAATACATGTTGACTATGGATAAGAATGAGAATATAATAACCTATGGTATTGGCGTATTAATCTATAAATGGTTATACAGAATATGCATAAGGCCCCGATTCTTATCGTCGAGTTTTTTTGAGTGCCACTAGAGCTAAAAGATACGATTTGAATGAATGTTTGATTTACACAATATTGTATTTACTAGTTTTTAACTCAAATGCTTATTATGTTTAAACTAAATGTATTCAAATGCTTTTCTATAAATGATTTATTTTAACTTCGGTTAAATTATCCACTGAGCAATAGTTTTGGTCAGCGAGTTTATTTATTTAAACTCATAGGTTGAAGGAAGTAGCTGAGTAGATAGTCGCCAGTCGCAGCCGGTCCTTTTCAGCACATCAACATATTCTTTTGGTTATTATTTTTAGTTATTTTGTCATTCATAGATCCGGCATGTACATAACTCCTTTAAGGATGATACTGGTTATGTAATTATACTCTTTTGGATATTGGAATACTTGTATTTATGTGAATTGTATGTAATAGTGGAAGCTAGTTAAGTGCAATGTGGTTGAATTATTTTATGAATGAATATTATAAGTAGGATTACCGACTCGTAAACCAAGAATAGTAACGTTTCTTCTAGACTAATTCATGGGTTTAGAAAGGGAGTTACACATATGGCCCTCTTATAGGTCTACCTCGGTAAGCTTATAAGGAGTGTTATAGAGCTCGAGTTGCCAGTTCTTCAAATGTATGAGGCCTGATTCCTTACAGAATGTAGCGCAAACCCCAGTGCATGCCTTTGATGCACATGTCAATTGCAGAAGATTCAGACAACCTATTTTTGTAATTGAGACTCAGAGCTCTCCATCTTTCGATATAATCAATGGCAGATTCTTCTTTCCATTAGCGAGTTACAGTGAGCTCAATCATACTGACAACACGTTTGGTACTATAGAAGCGATTTAAGAACTCACGTTCCAGCTGTTTCCAACTATCAATAGATCCATCTTTAATGTCTATGTACCAGTCAAAAGCATTACCTTTTAGAGAGCGAACAAATTGCTTGACCAACCAATCTCCACTAATTCCAACATTGTTGCATGTTTCTACAAGGTGAGCAATATGCTGCCTTGCCATTGAATAGTTGGAATTTTAGAGGTTGGTAGTTTGCTAGCATGGTTAGACGATCAATTCTTGGGGTATATGGCTTGGAATATGTGTATGACAACTGTGTTGAGGTCCCTATCTGATCCTTCAATGCTTATTTGATAAGCTCCTTCAATTGGATCGTAGAGATTGATCCATCAGAAGCCACTTACACGGTGCCCACAGGCTTCATAGAAGAAGCAACTGCAACGATCTCCTTTTGATGGAGTTGATGTTGTGCTGGTGAAGATTCATCAGCTTCGACTGCATGCTGCTTTCCAGCCATGCTTTCCAACTTCTTCATTAGTGCTTCAATTTGATTGTCCTTCTCACGAACAACATTGTTAAGGACGTCCATTGCTTCTTCATGAGGGCTAGTTGGTCCTCCATTGATGCTGCATTGGTCATC